>JASAND010017730.1:0-19765 GCA_030248195.1 Trissonchulus latispiculum
AAACCTATGTGAATGTTCAACTTTCAAATAATAAATTTCATTTTAAATCTAATGCAGAAGAAGGCTAAAAGATTAAACGTTTACAACCTGGTTTAATGGGAATCTGCTGGAACAGGCGGTGACTTCCAAAGCCAAGGCCGGATTCCCAAAGACGTCTTCGGCCGATAGAAGCTCCAGGATCATCCAGCCATGGTTTGAATTCCACCGACTGAACCAGCAGATCCCCTGTGAACACATCTTGGAGCCCTTCTAAAATCAACTGAAAATAATACAAATATAAAGTGCAGTGTACCAACAATTTTAAAGGTGCAAAAACTTTTATCATTTTAAAACGAAAAATGAGAGGAGGAATTACCCCCTCTTTTAAAATGGAAAATATTTGAAAACAATTTGATCAGAAGCCTTAGCCTGACTTGACCATAGGTCAACTGGTCAAGCCAGGCTACCAAGATTAGAGGTTGGTCGATCCCCATTAAAGCTTCAAAACTTCAAAATCTACTCATATGTACACGGTCGCCACTTTGTAAAAAGAAAATTAGTGTCTGTACTGGTGCTTCATGACTAATAAAGAGACTTGACTAAGTAGGAGCAGGTTCACAATCGGTAGTGTATGCCTACCGCTCCTCCTCGTGCCTATCTAATAGAAACCTAATTAAAATTAGCAGAATTCAACACGATACTTTTAATCTCTAATTTACACGAAATTACTGAACATCATTTTCGCAAAAATACAAGAATACTTCAAAAACCAATACGTCTTCAAACTACAAAATTGCCACAAATACGATAACGAGTCTCAGCTGCCAATAGTACAGGTGAAAGCCCAAACCCAACCAACCTTTACTGACTGAACTACGACACACTAACTGATCCCAACCTAACATAAAGAGACTCCATCTTGAAAACTATCAAAGTAGCTAAAGTTTAAATTTAATATCACCATTCATGAAATAATTTGGGAAATTAACACTGTTTCTAACGAATATTTCACACTAGCAATCAAAAGTCAGCTGCATACTTTAATATGGACTTGCATATCAAAATAATACTTCAAAAATGGAAATTCGCAAAACAAATTAGAACAATGCAAAATAACTTTCATACCTTTCAAATATTAGACAAGATTACCAAAGAACTCTATAAGAACGAGGGTTTCCAAAAACTGCCCGAGACCGGTACTATTCAATACTATTCAACCTCCAACTGATAGCTTCACCTTCACCTTCGCCCTACTACGCAACGCAACCCAACAACAAATTCAACAACTGTAGCGTTGTGCCCGGGCCTTGAATCGGGCCTTCGGGCCCGGATTTTGGAAGAGCAGGCCCGGCCCGTCCCGGCCCGGCTTGTCGTCTCAGCCCGGCACGAGCCGGGCCTCCGGGCCTTGAGTCGGGCCTCCGGGCCCGGGCCTGACACCGGGCCTACCGGGCCTTCCATCGGGCCTCCGGGCCCGGGCCTGACACCGGGCCTTGATTCGAGCCTCCGGGCCTACCGGGCCTTATATCGGGCCTCCGTGCCCGGGCCTGACACCGGGCCTCCGGGCCTACCGGGCCTTGAATCGGGCCTCCGGGACGGGCCCGGGCCGGGCCTGGTCCGGCCCGAGGCCCGGCCCGGTGATGTTAGTAGGCCCGGGCCCGAGCCCGGCCCGGAAAATTTCGTAACGGCCGCACAACTAACTTTCAACTGAAACGCTGCCTTACGTAAATTATGCAAATTATGTTATCATGCAAATGAGTTTGTTGAGCTAACGCCCATTTCTCTGTGAAATGTATCTGTCAACAGACAATATCCCACATTGTGAACAACTGAATTTAGTCTACACAGATGACAGAACTATATTTAGGTCAGCAATACCAGAACCAGGTTAATGCAAGTGATCAAATATTTCCAACAATTTTAGTTTGAGCACATTGCTTATTGGTGCAACCTTCATGGCAACAACGATACCCTCTGCGTATCTGATCGAAAAATGTGGACGCAAGTGTTTGTTCCTAACTCAATTATCGGGAACTTTGATTGCTTTAATTCTAATAATGATAATGAGTGGGTTAGACGGCTGTATGAATTGCTCAATTGGCGCTGCCGCTGCTCTGGTACTGTTCATGGGATTCTATGGCATTGGAAGTACAGTACCTTGGATTGTTCCTAGCGAACTGTTTTCCCAAGTATGTGCATGTGCACGTATGTGTATATACGTATGTGCGCGTCGGTCTCTCATTCATCCAACTTTTTCGTTTTTCGAATTTCAAGTGACACTCTTTTTTGTTGACATCACTGATTTTTCTCATATTCACAAGTTTATAGGCATCATCTACTTCGATTCCGCTAAACAAGACAATTCTGTCGTATCGTTCACTGGAAGCCTCCAAATATGCTCACACAGGAAAACAAACAAGAAAATGTCATAGTAATCAAAGGGTTTGAGCACTGCGTTGCAAGGAAAAAGAAAGCGAAATCGTAAATAGTCAATCTGGACTACACAGGGCAATATCAATATGAGGTTCTTTATCAGCCAATTCAATGATATTTCAATGGCCGATGCTATAAAAATGGGGATTAGGCTAACCCACGGGTTAAGTCCAGTTTGAAGTTAACCCAGAAACCCCATGAGTTAGGTTAACCTCCTATTTTTTGAGATTAGGTTAGCTTATCCCGGTTATCCTTAGAGTTAACCCCACTTTTAACTCCAACCAGATCCCTAACCTTCATTTTTAGTCCTTTTCATGAACTGCAAATAATAAATTTGCAGTAAAAGTGAAACTTAGAAAAGACCACCACAAAGAAAAGCAATATGAAAAATGTATTTTCTTCACTATCAGAAACAAGTCTTCAAAATATTTTCATTCGTTTTTATTCAAAATCGGATCCGGGTTAACTTCAAACCCTCACTGAGGAGGGTTGAGGTTTGCTGAATTTAACCACAATTTTAACCCGGATTTCGCTAACCCCGTTTTTAGAACATTGGGTTAGGGTTGATAACCCGGTTTCTAACCCGAGTTAATCGCTTTATAACATCGCCCCCAGATTGTGTGAAATTTTGCTGTTTGGCAGTATTCCAATAAAAGCAATACGCCACACACCCTAGAAGTTCACTAAGTTGATCAAGGTTTCGGTGACGCGAAGTTGACTTCGCTGCTTTTGTTTTCCAATTTTAGATCGCATATTCTCATAGCCTCATATTTGGAGGCTTACTGTGAACGTTGGAGCAATTTTCAGCAAATCACTTGTCCTGCTCTAAGTGTCCATAGTTGCTGTAGAGTATTTTAATATGAGAAAGTCTGCGATGATCGCAAAAACAACAATCACGTAGGTATGAATGACATCCACAAAAGCCAAAATATGGTATTGGCCTTCTCCCGTCCGTCTGCAAGGTTTAGTGAAACAACAGCAATAAACTGGATTAAGTTTCATAGCTTTACTTAAAATTTTAAAGTTGATAAATGAACTGGAAACAATAACTTTGTGTTATATTTTATACATCACATGCATACCTTTCTTTTACAGGACTATCGTTCCACAGGCGTGTCAATGGCAGTATCATATCTTTACTTTCTGTCATTTTTAATCAATGCGATGTATCTACCATTTCAATTGTGGGCTGGCCTGCCATTAAGCTTCTTGCCGTTTGCTCTTGTTACATTGATGCTGTTGGCAGTCATTGCGAAACTGCTTCCAGAAACAAAAAATAGAACTATTACTGATATTCTGAAATCGCTCTAACCAAGATTCCATAATGATACATATACATATATATTCGTATTACTAGGGGGAAAATGCCCTCGACGGGCAACCAACTTGGTAGAATAGGGAAAGACTTGAATGTTAAATACACGGTGCATGGTTACAACTGAGATTCTGCTGAAGCGGAAAAATGCCGTTTCTCAGCGACTAAAATGACAGAAACCAGCTTTGTGCGCCGAATAGGGAATCTACTCGGCGACTAAAATGAAAGAAACCAGCTTTGTGCGCCGAATAGGGAGTCTACTCGGCGACTAAAATGAAAGAAACCAGCTTTGTCGCCGAATAGGGAATTCCCTCCTTCCGCCCTATTCGCGCGAACTTATCGTCTTTCGGGAGGAAATATATAGGTAATTATTCTGTTAGGAACTGCAAACGTAAGCATTGCGCTCAATATGTCATTTCCCGTACCGGTTGCGTGGAGGCTAGGAGTGGCGCTAGATTAATTTATTTTTGAGCTACCTGATCCGTAAATATTTTATGCATACAACCGCTAGCAGGACCAACAGAAAGCAACAATAAGTATATATGCAGTTTAAACAATTTGTGGTCGACAGTCCTTTTGCTAAAACATATACAATCAATCGCATTTCATTTTATATAATGTTTGATTGTATCAATTCTCGGCAAGATCAGCACAGAGCACACCTATATATATATATATATATATATATATATATATATATATATATATATATATATATATATACATATATATATATATATATATTGATATATATATATGATATATATATATATATATATATATATGCTCTCAATGTTTCTGATAGCACATCGAAGACTGCGTATTTATGTCTGTGAAAACCTTGACTTACGTAAGTACCATTGAAACTGTTGTTTTGCATTCTGTTGGTCTAGCAGCGGTTGTGCATAAAATATTTACGGGACTCGGAAGCGGCTCAAAAATAAGTAATTCTAGGCCACTTCTCAGCTGCAAACTGAGAAACTCGCATGCTTTTACGTTTGCAGCAAAGAAACATATATTTTCCTTCGAAAGGAATTCGCGCGAATAGGGCGGAAGGAGGGAATTCCCTATTCGGCCACAAAGCTGGTTTCTTTCATTTTAATCGCCGAGTAGACTTCCTATTCGGCGCACAAAGCTGGTTTCTTTCATTTTTGTCGCCGAGTAGATTCCCTATTCGGCGCTGCAAAACTGGTTTCTGTCATTTTAGTCGCTGAGAAACGGCATTTTTCCGCTTCAACGGAATCTCAGTTTTAACCATGCACCGTGTATTTAACATTCAAGTCTTTCCCTATTCTACCAAGTTGGTTGCCCGTCGGGAGCATTTTCCCCCTAGTTTCGCTTATTTTTTCCGCTGCAGAAAAAATCATGTCAGAGGATTTGCATATATACACAATGTATATAGCAAAACTAGCTACCGCAAACGAGCTGGATGAAAACGTTCTAGTTCAACTGAATGTATTTGCTGAAACGGAAAAATGTCTGTTAATAGCCTTTTCAGAACTTTATACGGTGCGTCATCTTAGGCTGGAAGGCCACTGTTCACATGGCCTCACCGAACATTATACACGGTGCGTCATCTTAGGCTGGAAGGCCACTGTTCGCCAGCTTTCCCTACCGAACTTTATACACGGAGCGTTATCTTAGGCTGGAAGGCCACTGTTCATGGCCTTTTCAGAACTTTACACGGTGCGTCATCTTAGGCTGGAAGGCCATTGTTCATGGCCTCTACCGAACATTATACACGGAGCGTTATCTTAGGCTGGAAGTCCACTGTTCATGGCCTTTTCAGAACTTTTTACTCGGTGCGTCATCTTAGGCTGGAAGGCCACTGTTCATGGCCTCTACAGAACATTATACACGGAGCGTTATCTTAGGCTGGAAGGCCACTGTTCATGGCCTTTTCAGAACTTTTTACACGATGCGTTATCTTAGGCAGGAAGGCTATTTTAAAAGCCAACCAGCACCGTAACCTTGGATATGCAGTTATATATACATGACAAAAAAAGTTGCTCTGCTCATTTTGGGCTTTCATTTAAAACCAAATTTGACAACTTTTGAAAATTTTGATTTTAGACCAATTAGGACCCCTTGCCAGGGCGCCACAGGTCGCTAGAGACCAATTTGGAGGGGTCCTCCAATGAGATAAAATGTTCGCCTCACCAAGGGCTTTCATTTGATACCAAACTTGAAAACTTTTCAAAAAATCGGTTTTTTTGGACCGGTCCGGACCCTGGTCACGGCGCCACAGGCCGCTGGGTCCACTTTGGACGGGTCCACCAATGACAAACATGTTCGCCTCACCAAGGGCTTTCAGTTGATAGCAAACTTGGAAATTTATTGGAAAAACCGATTTTTGACCAGTCCGGACCCTGGTCAGGGCACCACAGGCCGTTGGGTCCACTTTGGAGGGGTCCACCGATGACAAAAAATGTTTGCCTCACCAAGGGCTTTCATTTGATACCAAACTTAGCCACTTTTGGAAAAATCGATTTTGGGCCGGTCCGGACCCTGGTCAGGGCGCCACAGGCCGCTGGGTCCACTTTGGAGGGGTCCTCCGATGACAAAAAATGTTCGCCTCACCAAGGGCTTTCATTTGATACCAAACTTAGCCACTTTTGGAAAATTCGATTTTTGGGCATTTTGGACCGGTCCGGAACCTGGTTAGGGCGCCACGGGCCGCTGGATCCACTTTGGAGGGGTCCTCCAATGACAAAAAATGTTCGCCTCACCAAGGGCTTTCATTTGATACCGGACTCAGCCACTTTTGGAAAAATCGATTTTTGGCCATTTTGGACCGGTCGGACCCTGGTCAGGGTGCCACAGGCCGCTGGGTCCACTTTGGGAGGTCCTCCAATGACAAAAAATGTTCGCCTCACCAGGGGCTTTCATTTGATGACCAGACTGGGCCACTTTTGGAAAAATCGATTTTTGGCCATTTGGGACCGGTCCGGACCCTGGTCAGGGCGCCGCAGGCCGCTGGGTCCACTTTGGAGGGGTCCTCCAATGACAAAAAATGTTCGCCTCACCAAGGGCTTTCATTTGATACCAGACTTGGCCACTTTTGGAAAAATCGATTTTTGGCCATTTTGGACCGGTCCGGACCCTGGTCAGGGCGCCACAGGCCGCTGGCTCCACTTTGGGAGGTTTCCTCCAGTGACCAAAAATGTTCGCCTCACCAAGGGCTTTCATTTGATACCAGACTTGGCCACTTTTGGAAGAAAATCGATTTTTGGCCATTTTGGACCGGTCCGGACCCTGGTCAGGGCGCCACAGGCCGCTGGGTCCACTTTGGAGGGTCCTCCAATGACAAAAAATGTTCGCCTCACCAAGGGCTTTCATTGGATACCAGACTTGGCCACTTTTGGAAAAATCGATTTTTGGCCATTTTGGACCCGGTCCCCGGTCCGGACCCCTGGCCAGGGGAGGGGGGGGGGGGGGGGGGGGGGGGGGGGGGGGGGGGGGGGGGGGGGGGGGGGGGGCGGGGGGGGGGGGGGGGGGGGGGGGGGGGGGGGGAAAAAAAAAAAAGCCACAAGGGTCAGGCGAAACCTACCATAGCCTACGCTGTAGTGCTCCCGCACCCCACCCCAAACCCCAAATAAGAGAGACCTGCTCACTGTAGATATTTCTGCAGAAGAGGTTAAAGTTGGAGTTGCAACACGGTAGAACCGACCACAATCAGGGTGCCCCCCAGCCACATGGATGGGTCCTAGAGCGAAGCTAATGGGCCATTTAGATTCACCATATAGGGGTTCCTGACTTGAGCCACACGAATCCTCAGCCCAGCAGCTCTTGTCTGTATGGGGCTGCCTGCTCACGTAGGCCCAGAAGCCCCCACTTTTGCACACTCCCTGGCCAGGGCGCCACAGACCACCTAACCAGCACCACCTTCTCACTTCCCGGAGCCCTTCACCCATGGGCCATGCCACATGAGCCATATGAGAGCCCAGCTTCGCTCGCTCCATTCCTGACCTAAGTAGCTAGGAATATTTTCGAACTTAGTTTTTTTTTCGGGGGTCGCGGGGGTCCCACCGGGGGCGGGGCCATCTGGGGGGGGTCCGGGAGACCGCCCCCAGTAATTTCCCGGAATTAAGAACTTTTTGTACAAAAAAAAAACCTAAAATAGTATCGTTCTGAAGGGTCTTCCGACCTGCACCCCCGGGGGAAAAAATGGAGAGAAACGCGACCTGCGCAAGGGGCCAACTTTTCCTTATCTCAAGATCCACCCAGTCGATCCGGCTGAAATTTCTGCAGCATTTACCCCTGCCCATAGGCTCTTCACACAAGAAGTTTCCGGCCCCGATCGGTCCACTCCTCCGCTGGACCGAGGCCAAACAATGTCCAGATTATACATTTGCGTCCAAATTTTTCCTATTCTGGGGGAGCTTTAACGCGTTACACTGATGTATATATATGCAAATACATATATATATATATATATATATATATATCCTCAGAGCGAGCAGATGACTAAAAAAAGTACTCCTGCTTTAACCAAGTGAAGAATAGTGAATCAAAAGTTAACTTTCTGATTATATAGCAGTTATAACGGAGAAAACATGACTATATAAAGCTTGCAGAGTGGAGTTTGCTTTTTCAACTTTCTGTACGTGATGAAAGTATCAACCAGGCTTGCAAATTGTTCACTTACATGCTTATTTTCTGTTGTCTTAGTGTAGATGTTCTTTCACGTAGATAATAGCTTATGAAATAGAATGTGATATTGTTGGTGCAACTCAAGGTTACGCTACTAACAACAGAGCAATAGTTATTTACTTGTAGTTAACAAACGTATAAGAATTGATCCTAAGATAGTTATAATAATTTATTAAGATGAAGCTATGTCTGTTGCATCAAGAACAAAATGAAGTCCCACTACACTTAATAAGAAAAAAGCCAGTAAACTTGACCTCGTCCGCAGCCAACGGAGCCACTAGGTTTTTATCACTTATCGTTGTTGCCAACGCGAAGTTCCTTTCGAAAGGCAGAATTCTCGAGTTCAATTTTAGTGACGTCTAAAATGTAGTACATAGAGGCACATTGCTCCAGAAGATTGTGAATCACTTCGCCACACTATTGTTCTCTCTGGGTACTTGACCTGAGTCTTAAGGAAAGGGAAAAATTAGTGTAGATGCATTTAAAGGAATAGGGCAAGTTGGAAAACACAAGTATAATATCTTAAAATATATGTTGTAGTTTTAATGTGTTAAATAAATTTGCGTACTCAATGTTAACTGAAAATTTAAAGTAACATTTAACTTTTATTATGATAATTAATCTATAATCTATAATTAAATCATAATTAATTAATTTGATTCAAAGGTTATTTTAGACTTACCTACAAAAGTACAATTTTTAAAATCAAAACTATTTTTTTCAGCTTAATACAACACATTTTGTAACGACGTTTTGTGGTTAGACTTATAAAAACTTCAGAAAAATGCCTTAGATATAGATCCGTTCCATGACTAGAAGCAGGATTAACTTATTGATTACTTCAAGTAGTGGTGTGCCAAATAAACGTGTTGCATAGCTGCCGTTTGCAAAGACATTAGCTAGTTTGGAAGGACATTAGTTTGCGAAGAGTCTCGATCACAGCTGGACGCCGGTTGCATTGGTGCATCGGCCGGGAAACTGTCCCGTATCGATTGACATTTACTTGGCCGTTTGCTGCTTCTTTTTTTTGGTATCATTTCCTTTGAACTGAAGACATCAGAAGATGTGACTGAAGCCAAGCGATTTTGAAGATCATTCACTGACACATCAAATGGAAATGGTAGGAGTTGAGTGAACCAATAGTTTTTAAAATCCTTAACTTGTCTGATTTCTGAGTTGATTTTGATAATGGAAGTGCCAAATGATTGGCCGGAGGGAACTTAGAAATTTGGGGCTAAATTTTGGAAACGTTGGAATGAATCCTCCTGAAATTGAAAATATTCCAGCAGCTATTCCGCAAATGCAGTTTGTTGCTTGCCCCACCCCTGAGCGTTTAACGTGCATGAGTAACGAGGACATTCGCGAATGGTTCGGTAGTTTTGACCGTTATTCAAATGCTCAAAGATGGACCCCAGCAGACAAGATTAGGGTTCTCCCTTCATTTCTTTCAGGAATGGCTGCAAGAATTTTTAGTAGACTGACAGATGAACAAAAAGTATCTTGTGAAACAGTTAAAAATGCTTTTATTAGTCAGTTATGCCCTCCCAACGAAGCTTGTTTGAAGTGGTGTGAGTTAAGGGAGTGCAACCAAGAAAGCAATGAGCCTGTTTCTTGTTTTCTTGATAAATTAGAAAGAATGCTAGATGTTGCACGACCCGGCTTAGCTGTTGAAAATCGCGAGAGAGAATTGATTCTGTTTCTGCAGAATCAATCCTTACCTCATATTAGAAAGGCTTTGCTAAAGCAAAATCCAAATACACTTGCTAAAACTTTAGAAATTGCAAGAAAGGAAGAGCTTTCTTTCAAATTATTTCCCCCGCAAGCAAGTGAAGGTGTTGAAAAGTTTGAAAAGAGGCTCAACCACATGCAGGAGCAAAATAGCAGAATTCTCAAGTCTTTAGAATCATTGCAAAAGCCACCAGCGGTGGCAGCGGTGCTAGAGACAGTCACTGGTGACCAGTCGAGCCAACGCTTGGCAAGGGTGGAAGAGAAAATGGAGCAGCTGACTGCTACGGTAGGGAACTTGGCGAGTACTTTAAATCAGCTGGTTATCACCCAGGGAAGTGCTGAGGTGGCTCCTTCACCAACCACTTCGCAGGCAACTCAGCGAAATTTTGACAGGTCTAGCTGTTATAGGTGTGGCTTCCCCGGCCATTTCGCGTATCAGTGTGAAAGCAGTTCTACTTCGCACAGAAGCAGTCGGTGGAATAGCAACGGAAATAGTAGGGGTCGTCGGAATCATAGGAACAGTTTCTTTAGCGCAGGGAATGGTTCGGGAAATTAGGTAGCCCCGGCTTGGCTCGAGAAAGTCAGGGGTCTAACCTAGCAGTTGATTGGTATCAATTTAATCGTAATCAATTTTTACGTCCGGACGATGATTCTTTTTTGTGTTCTTTCTGTTTTTCTGTATGTAATATGATATCTGCATCTATTTCACATTTGTCGTTGACCAGTAAGCCATTTTTTGTTCGAGGTAGTATTGAGGGAAAGTCCTTGGAAATTTTAATAGATACCGGATCAAGTATTTCTGTTTTAAGTGAATCTTTTTGGCGAAGTATGTCCACTCCTCCTCCTACCTTGGACAGCAAATTGTGTTGTAGTCCCGTTGGAATAACCGGCAGTCCGTTATTGGTTCTTGGAGTAACAAAATCCCGCGTGGCACTGGCGGAGCAAGAATTCTCTTGTTCTTTTTATGTTGTTAGGAACTGTCGGTTTGACTGCATCTTAGGCACAAATTTCCTTTATGGCAAGCCTTTTCAGATTGATTTCTATAACCGGAAGCTTGTAGTTGATGTTTCCAAACTGATTGCTGGCTTATCTGAGAATCTGGAAGCTACTGGAGGTAGTATTTCAGATTTATATTCCTTTTATGATGGGCAACGTCATAACCTTGTAAGCTTGGGGAAGTCGCTTAGGCAGTTTCACCACCTTGGTAGCAAGAAAGAGGTTAAAGTTGAAGACGGTGTGGCCGGGATTGTAACGATTCCCGAAGCCGTTACCGTCGCTCCGTATTCCGAAACTGTTTTAGAAGCGGTCGTACGCAACCTCCCCTTACCTGATCGGAGCCGTACCCTTCTGTTTGAGCCGAATCCAAATTTTCGCGGAGGTCAACCCAATAGTTTGGTTATTGCCAGAGCGGTAGTGAACTACCATGACTCTATTCCTGTACGTGTAGCCAATTTGTACGATACTCCACTGCGCATACCGAGGAATGTCGAAGTTGGAAAACTGGAGCATCATGATGGCGTTGTTGCTCTTATTGATGAAGCTGATGCGTCTAAGGTTTTCGGCATCGAACAGAGTTTACCAACAGGAGTAAACCTGGATGGATTAGAAACGCATCTTTCACAGAATGAACTTAGCCAATTGAAGTCCTTGCTAGGTGAGTTTGAGGATAGGTTTGCGAAGGATGATAAAGATGTTGGCAGGACTACAGTGATCGAGCATGTCATTGATACAAATGGAGCACCACCCATTAAATTGCAGCATTATAGGGAGGCTGAGTCGCGCAAGCACGTCATTGACGAGAATGTCAAGACCATGTTGGACAGAGGAGTGATCAGTCCCTCTACGAGTCCGTGGGCTGCTCCTGTAGTAATTGTAAAGAAAAAGGATGGCACTGATCGTTTTTGTGTTGACTTTCGTAGGCTGAATTCTGTAACTCGTAAGGACTCTCACCCAATACCTCGGATCGATGAGTCTTTGGATGCACTAGGTTCAGCTAAGTATTTCACGTGTCTCGATCTTTGTTCCGGTTATTGGCAGATTCCGATGGCCGAGACGGACAAGGAGAAAACTGCGTTCATCTGTCAGGGTGGCCTGTACCATTTCAATGTGATGCCGTAAGGTTTGTGTAACGCCGCAGCCACATTTCAGCGAATGATGCAATTCGTTCTCAGGGGTCTCCAGTGGAAAACTTGTCTCGTCTACATAGATGACATCATTATATTTTCTACCACGTTTGATGAACACATTAATAGATTGCGAGAGGTTTTTCAGCGGTTACGTGATGCCAACCTAAAATTGAAAGGGAAAAGTGCACATTCTGTCAACTTGAAGTCGTGTATTTAGGGCATCTGGTTTCGCAGAACAGTGTTAGACCAGATCCTGCGAAATTGACTGCGATTTCAAAGCTTGAAGCGCCAAAAACTAAAAAGGAAGTTCACAGCTTCCTAGGGCTGGCGTCATACTACCGTCATTTCATTCCAAAGCTAGCTACAAGAGTAGTCCCACTGACAAATTTGACCCGTTTGGATACAGAGTTTAACTGGACCCCACAGTGTCAGCAAGCCTTTCAAGATGTAAAAGAAGCACTTTTGAAAAATCCAGTCCTCACGAGGCCGGACTTTAGCAAGGACTTTACTGTATTTACCGACGCCAGTGATGAAGGCCTTGGCGCTGTTCTGGCTCAGTTCATTGACGGCGTAGAACACGTTGTCGCCTATGCTAGTCGAGCCTTGCGACCCTCGGAGAAGAATTACTCTACCATCGAGAAGGAGGCGCTAGCCATGCACTGGGCAGTTAATGATAAATTTAGGCCTTACTTATATGGCCGCAAATTCAGGATCGTGACAGACCACTGTCCTTTGCAGTGGTTGAAATCAATTAAAAATCCACGTGGCCGACTTGCTAGGTGGGCGATGGATCTAGCTCAGTACAATATTGAGGAAATCCAATATCGCCGTGGATCTTCCAACAGCAATGCTGACTATTTGTCCAGGAATCCTATCGTCGCTGCCGTCCGTGCGGAACTACTCAACGGGTTATCTCCGCTGGATCTGCAAAGGGCTCAGGAGTCTGACGATTTCTGTAGGAGTTTGTTAGAAAAGCTAAAGTTAGGTGGTGCCCAAAGTTTTTGCTTGATGGATGGGTTACTGTTTAAGTACAGTCGGCGATTGAGGACGAGACGACTTGTAGTACCGGTCGAACTAAGGGACAGTTTGTGTGAGCAGTATCACAGCTCTCCAATGGCAGGCCATTTTGGCTTCAAGCGCACAATGTCAAGGCTTTCACCGCGGTTCTTCTGGCCAGACATGGCTCGCGATGTGGAAAGTTTCTGTCAGAAGTGTGAGGCTTGTCAAAAGGTCAAAATTCTGAACAGGCCTAAAGCTCCGTTAGTTTCCATACCGGTTACGGGCACATTTGACCGAGTTGGTGTTGACATCATGGGACCGCTACCTACGACCCAAAAGAAGAATAGATTTATAGTTACGTTCATAGACTACTTTACAAAGTGGGCTATAGCAGCAGCTGTGCCGAAAGCAGACTCTCGAACTGTGGCGAAAATTTTCGTGGAAAGGGTTATTCTTCAACACTCGTGTCCTAAGGTATTGCAGTCGGACAGAGGGAAAGCCTTTGTGTCCATTTTGCTTAATCAAACAGCCCGAATGTTAGGCGTACACCAAGTCTATTCCACACCATACCATCCCCAAACTAATGGTCTGGTGGAGAGGTTGAATAGAACCCTTGGAGAGTCTATCAGTGCGTTGGTGGGTGAGCGAAGAAAGCTCTGGGATAAGTGCCTGCCGTTTGCAGTGTTCGCTTATAACAGTAGTATTCAGGAGTCTACGGGAGCTTCACCGTTCCAACTTTTGTATGGGAGGTTACCCAGGTTGCCTTCTGATTTAATTGTGCACGGGCTTGATGAAAGAGAGCCAGAAAGCAACGATGTGCAGCGGCTAAGGACAGCACTGGCAGGAGCTCGTGGGCTCGCTTTTCGTAGAATAAGGTCCGCTCAGTCTCGACAACGCAAAACGTATGGCAGGTCTATTGATCCACCGGTTTTCGTCCAGGGAGATTTGGTCAGGCATCGAATTATGGGTAATAGGAAAAAGTTTCAGCAAAAGTGGGGTCCTCCACAGCAGGTGCAGGAGCGAATTTCCACCGTAAATTATTATTTGCAAAATCCTGAAACAGGTCACCGTTTCGTTGCACATGTTAATAATTTAAAACGTGCGTAATCAAATTTGTGAGTTTGTTGATGACAGTATTTCTTTTTCCTCCATGGCGCCAAAAGCTTTCCTTTCTTCTTTCCTGTAGCTTCTTACTGTCAACGATGGTTCACAATTTGGTTGCAGTTCCTTTCAACTGGTTGTAAGCAATACTCAATACGTACTTCGTCAATAAGTATCATTAGCACCGAAGCGTCCTGGCTTCACCCAAAGGTGTGATGCGATATTTATTGATGGGGTAAGCTTCTTTGTTTCAGCAGTATGTATTAGCAAAGCACTGAGGCGCTCTGGCTTCGTGAATGTGCCAAGCAAATATTTATTGTGGAACTCTGGAGGCATACGGTTCGAAAAATTCGCTTCGCTGTGACTTCACTTTTCATTTTTCTTACGGAATCAAACTTTCACCAAATATCGCAAACAAGCTTCGTACGAAGTTTTATGGCCTCCCCAGCTAAATTTACGCTCAGAAACCAGGGTCACGGCAGTTGTGCGTTTAATATCCTACTATTATTTTTATTATATTTTATTGGTTCACTTTACTCTTGCTGTTCGTTGTTACAATGTTTTAGTTGTGTTTAAGTGTTCTTGTGTCAACGTATGTGTTTTAGGTTTTGTCTGGTCATTTTTTTTGTTAAAGTTGCAACTTTCGAAATTTCGGGGGGAGGAAATTGTAACGACGTTTTGTGGTTAGACTTATAAAACTTCAAAAAAAGATGCTTTTCAGATAGATCCGTTCCATGACTAGAGGCTGAGTTAACTTATTGATTACTTCAAGTAGTGGTGTGCCAGGTAAACGTGTTTGTGTGTTAGCTGCAGTTTGGAAAGACATAGTTTGCGAAGAGTCTCAATAACAGCTGGGCGCCGGTTGCACATTTGACAGTTATTTCCGCTAAAGTTATAATAATGTACAAAAGTTTTTTAATTGACTTTAGTAGAATCAACGTAAATTATAGCTTAATCATGGCCCCCTCACTCATTTAATGTGTAGCAATTTCCTGTAGACTGAGTTCCTTCTGCATTTAGAAAAGGTGTAATTAAAGTGTGGCGAAATGACTCACTACCGCTCCAGAACTCTAATGTGTGAGTTCGAATCTTTTGCAAATCTGGGGAATTATTAGTGATCTGCTGCCAGCGAGAAACAACATATCGCAACGTGTCATTGACAGGAAAATATTATCATTGCCATACAGCAGAGTTATGACCAGTGTCCAGCATTTTGATCCCTAAGGAATGTGGTAAAAGAAAAAGGTAAAGGTAACGTTATACTTTACGCACAAGTCGTGATCCGACGAAGCCTGAAGAAGCAGGGCTTAAAAACTTCGTGAACCCTCTTTCGAGCGGCAAGAATGCTTCGATCGGCCTGAATTACCTGGGCTGACTATCTACAAATCGCAGTGCTCACGAACAGAAGAGAGCGAGCAAGACCTAATGACGCGAAAACCACAAAAGATTATAGTACGACCAAAAAATGTGTGTACAAACTTTGACCATTAATAGCAGATTAGCCTTTTGGTGTAAACACCAACAATGTATATGTTACGTACAAAACCCGAAATCGTACAAAACTAGTTTTGTATGGGCCACTTTGTACAAAACTAGTTTTGTATGGCCTCCCTCGTACAAAACTAGTTTTGTATGGCCTTTCTCGTACAATTCTAGTTTTGTATGGCCTCCCTCGTACAATTCTAGTTTTGTATGGCTATGACCGTACAATTCTAGTTTTGGACGTACAAAACTGTTTCAATAAGATTTGGCAACCATTTATTCATTACAATTCAAGTTAGCTTCAAGCTAATTTCAAGCAATAAAGTTTTAAGTTTTATTCCTAAATTATTAATAATCACAAAAGGCTATTTCTAAATTAAGTCTGCATTTAAAATCCACTATTAATATTGCAGATACCAAGTTTTAACTATATAAATCTAACCTCGCCAGAACTTTAAAGATTTAGAAAGAATTTAGAATGTTTGCATTGGTACAAATTTCTGCACGAGTTGCTGTAAAAATTTTAGTTTTCGATTGGGGATTTTAAATAACTGCTGGTTCACTATACTCCTACCATGTCCATTTATGTCTCAGTGAATAATCTTTAATGTCGTCCGGCTTCAGTAACTGTCTGCCACATCGTCGAATGTCTTCGGTTCAGTTTAGCAAGGAAATGATATCAGGAAATGAGCAAAAGCAAATGTCTAGGTAAACTGCAATCGATC
Source organism: Trissonchulus latispiculum (assembly GCA_030248195.1). NCBI lineage: Eukaryota > Metazoa > Nematoda > Enoplea > Enoplida > Ironidae > Trissonchulus > Trissonchulus latispiculum. The sequence continues at coordinate 16,539 of JASAND010017730.1, forward strand.
CGGGGCAATTCCCGGCCGATGCACCAATGCAACCGGCGCCCAGCTGTTATTGAGACTCTTCGCAAACTATGTCTTTCCAAACTGCAGCTAACACACAAACACGTTTACTTGGCACACCACTACTTGAAGTAATCAATAATTCTTCCAACTCTGAAATTCATGGGTGGATCAATCTGAAAAATCATAAAATTTTAAAAGTCTAACCCCAAAACGTCGTTACAAAATGTGTTGTATTAAGTTGAAAAAAATAGTTTTGATTTTAAAAATTGTACTTTGTAGGTAAGCCCTGGCACAACTCTGAATCAAATTAATTAATTATGATTTAATTATAGATTATAGATTAATTAACCATTAAAAGTTAAATGCTATTTTAAATTTTCAGTAGTTAACACGAGTACAAATTTATTTAACACATTAAAACTACAACATATATTTTAAGATATTGATAGTTTGTGTTTCCTAACTTGCCCCACCCTTTAAATGCATCTACACTAATTCTTCCCTTTCCTTAAGACTCAGGTCAAGTACCCAGAGAGAACAATAGTGTGGCGAAGTGATTCACAATCTTCTGGAGCAATGTGCCTCTATGTACTACATTTTAGACGTCACTTAAATCTGAATCCAGAGAATTCTGCCTTTCGAAAGGAACTTTCTGCGTTGGCAACATAACGATGGCGATAAAAACCTAGTGGCTCCGTTGGCTGCGGACGAGGTCAAGTTTACTTACTTTTTCGTGATAAGTGTAGTGACTTCATTTTGTTCTGATGCAAACAGACATAGCTTCATCTTAACAATTATTATAACTATCTTAGGATCAGTTCTTATACGTTTGTTAACTACAAGTAAATAACTATTGCCTAAGTTAGTAGTGCAACCTTGAGTTGCACCAACAATATCACATTCTATTTCATGGTTATTATCTACGTGAAAGAACATCTACACTAAGACAACAGAAAATAAGCATGTAAGTAAACAATTTGAAGCCTAATATACTTTCATCACGTACAGAAAGTTGAAAAAGCAAACTCCACTCTGCAAGCTTTATATAGTCATGTTTTCTCCGTTATAACTGCTATGTGTCGAAAGATACTTTGATTCACTATTCTTCACTTGGTTAAAGCAGGAGTACTTTTTTTAGTCATCTGCTCGCTCTGAGGATATATATATATATATATATATATATATATGTATTTGCATATGTATATATTAGGGGGAGCGCGTTAGCGCTCCCCCTAGAATAGGGAAAATTTGACGCAATGTGTATAATCTGGACATTGTTTGGCCTGGGGCCAGCGGAGGAGTGGACCGATCGGGCTGAAACTTGGTGTGTGAAGAGCCTGTGGGCAGGGGTACATGCTGTGAAAATTTCAGCTGGATCGGCCGGGAGGATCTTGAGATATGAAAATTGGCCCCCCGCGTAGCTCGCGTTTCTCTCCATTTTCCCCCCAGGGGTGCAGGTCGAAGGACCCTCCAGAGCCCTACTATTTTATGTTTTTTGGTACAAAAAGTTCCGAAATTCCGGGGAAATTACTTTCCGCGGTTCCCCCTGAACCCCCAGATGGCCCACCCCCCCCGGTGGGGACCCCCAAGTGACCCCGAAAAAAACTAAGTTCGAAAATATTCTAGCCAACGAAATAGAACGGAGCGAGTGAAGCTGGGCTCTCATATGGCTCTAGGGCATGGCCCAAGGGTGAAGGGCTCCGGGAAGTGAGATGGTGCTGCTCGGTGGTTTGTGGCGCCCTGGCCAGGGTCAAAAGTTAGTGTGTAAAAGGGGGGTCTGGGCCTACGGGAGTAGGCAGCCCTATACATAAGAGCTGCTGGGCTGAGGTTTCGTATTCGAATAGGAACCCCTATATGGTGAATCTAAATGGCCCATTAGTTTCGCTCTAGGACCTATCCGTAGCAATGGGGGCACCCTGATGGTGGTCGGCCCTACCGTGTCGCAACTCCAACTTTAACCTCTTCTACAGAAATATCTACAGTGAGCAGGTCTCTCTTATTTGGGGTTTGGGGTGGGGTGCGGGAGCACTACAGCGTAGGCTATAGTAGGTTTACGCCCGGACCCCTGTGGCGCCCTGGCCAGGGGTCCGGACCGGAGACCGGGTCCAAAAAATGTCCAAAAATCGATTTTTCCCAAAAAGTGACCAAGTCTGGTATCACAATGAAACCCTTGGTGAGGCGAACATTTTTTGTCATTGGAGGACCCCTCCAAAGTGGACCCAGCGGCCTGTGGCGCCTGACCAGGGTCCGGACCGGTCCAAAATGGCCCAAAATCGATTTTTCCAAAAGTGGCCAAGTCTGGTATCAAATGAAAGCCTTTGGTGGAGGCGAACATTTTTTGTCATTGGAGGACCCCTCCAAAGTGGACCCAGCGGCCTGTGGCGCCCTGACCAGGGTCCGGACCGGTCCAAAATGGCCAAAAATCGATTTTTCCAAAAATGGCCTAAGTCTGGTATCAAATGAAAGCCCTTGGTGGAGGCGAACATTTTTTGTCATTGGAGGACCCACCTCCAACGTGGTCCCAGCTGACCTGTGGCGCCGTGACCAGGGGGGTCCGGACCGGTCCAAAATGGCCAAAAATCGATTTTTCCAAAAGTTTCCAAGTCTGGTATCAAATGAAAGCCCTTGGTGAGGCGAACATTTTTCTCATTGGAGGACCCTCCAAAGTGGTCCCAGCGGCCTGTGGCGCCGTGACCAGTGGTCGGACCGGTCCAAAATGGCCAAAAATCGATTTTTCAAAAGTTGCCAAGTCTGGTATCACATAAGCCCTTGGTGAGGCGAACATTTTTGTCATTGGAGTGACCCCTCCAAACTGGTTCCAGCGGCCTGTGGCGCCCGTGATCAGGGGTCCGGACCGGTCCAAAATGCCCAAAAATCGATTTTTCCAAAAGTTTCTAAGTTTGGTATCAAATGAACGCCCTTGGTGAGGCGAACATTTTTTGTCGTGGAGGCACCCCTCCAAAGTGGTCCCAGGGGCCTGTGGCGCCGTGACCAGGGTCCGGACCGGTCCAAAACGCCCAAAAATCGATTTTTCCAAAAGTGGCTAAGTTTGGTATCAAATGAAAGCCCTTGGTGAGGCGAACATTTTTTGTCATTGGAGGACCCCTCCAAAGTGGACCCAGCGGCCTGTGGTGCCCTGACCAGGGTCCGGACTGGTCAAAAATCGGTTTTTTAAATAAATTTCCAAGTTTGCTATCAACTGAAAGCCCTTGGTGAGGCGAACATTT
>JASAND010017733.1:0-34345 GCA_030248195.1 Trissonchulus latispiculum
ATCTAACTGAATCGTTAAAATTAGAGAATTGGGAAACACGATACTTTACTTCAACTAACAAATTCAACCGTACATTCTCATAAATTTCCAAAGACAAAACTCAAAATAATATGACAAAACCGCTCACTACAAAGTTACCAAAACCTAGGAGTCACAGCCGCCAAACTAGAGGGTATTCGCCCAAACATACACCAAACTGCTCCCGCCCGTACCAACGTAACAACTAACACCTACACTTTTCAAATCCCAACTCCATAGTGCAAAACTACCCGATTAGCTAAAGTCAAATTTGTTTCATCATTTATGAAGATTTTCACGAAAAGAATGCGAAACACAAGGAATATTTCACAGAAGGAACAACTGTTTCTTTGTATCTAAGAAAAGTAATAATTCTGAAGAATCAAACCATGAATTGCTAAAACTGCTATTAAAATAGTTTGTTGCAAAGTAGCATATTAGCTGTTTTGTTATTAAAACTCCAAACGCAGCATTTACTTACTAGATGGGGTGAATGCTAGCTAATTGAAACTTCATGTAAATAAATTTCATTTATCAATTTGAAATATGTTGAAATTGGTAGGAATCTTATTAAATATCAATGGATTACATGACCTTCGATTTTTTAAATGTTTAGTTAGTTAGTTAGTTATTTTATTCCAACCAATCAACACAATATAGATTGAACAGTTCTCTGTAAACAGTAAAAGGTAAATAGCTTATCGACACAAAACATACAAGGACTTTATTACAATAGGTGGAAAAGAGCGGGGTGGGCCGGTTAACCAGCTACTAATCCCCTGCCCTTGGTGAATTTAAGAAGCGAGACATGAGCAAGGCGGTTTTTAAATAAACTTAACGACTCTGCTGCGACTACTTGTAAGTCCAGCGAATTCCAAATGGGAACTTTGTAAAAAAGTATTTGCGTATATCCAAATTACTCCTTTTAACGGTTAGTTTCCACGGATGTCCTCTTGTACCATCATACAAGTTCAAACGTAGAGGCATCAAGATTAATCAAACCGTGCAATATTCTATATACTAAAACTAAGTCCTTAATAATCCTACGTTCTTCGAGCGACGCCAATTTAAGAAACACTAGTCTTTCCAAATAAGATAAGTTTTTACATCCCGGCAACCTCTTAGTAAAACGTCTTTGTACTTTTTCAATCACATCAATGTCCTTTAAAGTATAAGGTGACCAAATTTCAGAACAGTATTTTAACTTTGGCCTGACATATGTTTTATAAAGTTTCAACAGAAGCATGCTATCTCTAGTATAGAATGCAGAAAAGAGCAAGTTAACACACCTAAATCCAGCTTCGGATATCTCTTTGCAGTGCTTAGAGAATTTAAGATTACTAGAAATAGTAACTCCTAAATCACGAAAATGACTAACTTCAGTTAATGAATTTTCTCCCAACTGATAAACATTTTTTGGATTTGAAGGTCCCATGTAAAGCGCTTGACATTTACTTGCTGCAAGAAGTAATTGCTTTGTTTCTGTCCATTCATAAACTTTATCTAAATCATTTTGCATCAAATGCTGAGCCAAAGCAGCATTAGAGTGAATTATGTAAAGTTTCGCATCGTCAGCAAAAAGTCTTATTCCAGAACTTTTTAAAACTTTAGAAAGATCATTTATATAAATTAGAAATAACAACGGTCCAAGAACACTTCCCTGAGGGACACCAGAAACCACCTTTTTGTTACTGGATTTACATCCATTTATCTCAACAAATTGAAAACGATCTATTAGATAATTTTCTAACCAAGCTAAAAGTTGGCCACGAATACCGATCGATTTAAGAATTTGCAAGAGCTTTCGATGCGTAACTGTATCGAAAGCTTTTGCTATATCTAAAAAGATTACATCTATCATAAATCTTTTATCAATCGCATCTGTAAACATATTGTAAATTTGTAGTAGTTGCGCTGATGTTGACCTTTTGGGTCTAAAACCAAATTGGTTTGGATCTAAGATTTTGTTTTCATCAAGAAAATTTCGTAATTCATCCGAAACTATTCCCTCCATAGGTTTGCTACAGCTACATAATAAACTAACGGGTCTGTAGTTTTCGAATGCAGTTTTAATGGACTTTTTATGAATAGGAATTACTTTTGCAATTTTCCATTCTTTGGGTAAGTTTGAAGTCTCAAAAGACTTACGGAATATAAGAGAAAGTGGTTTAGCTAATTCAGTAGCTAACTTAACTAGTAACATCTGTGGAATTCCATCAGGTCCAGCACTGAATTTAGATTTTAGCTTTTTCAAATATTTTTGCACTTCAATTACACTAAAATCAACCTTTTCCAGATATGTCACGCTCTGTATTAAATTGTTTAAGCTTTTTCCATTATCCTCAGTAAACACCGAAGTAAAGTACGAATTGAACATTTCGGCTTTCGCTGAATCATCGGAGACTGGAACGCCGTCTTTTATCATAAGTGGAATATCGCTTTTTGGGTTCAATTTCGATTTCACGTAGCGCCAAAATTTTTGATCTGTTGGCACTTCGAGTAACTTTGATTCACGATCAAAAAGGTCTTTCCTTTTTGATTTCCGAGATTCTCTGGCAGCAATTTTCCAAGCACGCTTATTCGCTATAGTGGGCGACATTTTAAAGGATTTGTGCAGTTTCATTTGCCGTTGGTGTAGCTTATGAGTTGTACCAGACCAGTTAAACGTAGAACTTGACAAACTACAAAGCGGCACATACTGATTAATACAATTCCACAAAATATCTTTAAAACGCAACCACATTTCATCAGCGGACAGCTGCGTGGATAATATGGTGTCCCAGTTTATAGCTAATAAAAATGATTTCATATTTTCGATGTCTGCTCTTCTAAAATTGTAATATTTTTACCGTCTTTGTCTGCAAAATTTTCTGTTGCAAAAGGCCCAAAAATGCCAGAAAGAGAAAAATGGTCACTGCACAGAACAGGAGACAAACATTCTAAACCTGCCAATGTACCAATATCTTTAGCAAAAACTAGGTCTAAAATATTTCCTCTCTCATGAGTAGGTACGGTGACACACTGGGTAAAACCCATTTCTATCATGCAAATATAAAATTCATACTCTGTAGAACATAAAGTAGAGGCATCATCCCAATTTATTCCCGGACAGTTGAAATCCCCAAGAACAAAGCAATCATTAATATTTTCACAATACCGTTTTAGAGTCGAAATCAGTAAATTTGTAGACATTTTCTTATCAGTTGATGGAGTTCTGTAGATCAGTACTATCCTAAAAGCATTTTTATGTGTTACATAGACGTCACAGACAATTCCCTCGAAAAAGTTGTTTGAAATTAATTCTATTGTTTTGAATTTCAACGGCTTGGGAAGCAGTAGCATAACCCCGCCCCCCGCACCCCTACGAGAGGAGTTGTCCGATCTAATAACATTATGAGTAATCAGAACAGTGTCAAGTACAGTATCCTTACAATCATTTGATAACCATCACACATAGCGTGGTTTTTATGCAGTTTTTACATTTTACATTTTACATTTGTTAAGTAACACAATTCAGCTATTTTGTTACAAACGCTACGAGCATTCAAAAGAAAAAAACGGGTACAATTCTAGGCATTTGGAGTGCCGATTGGTTCGGAATCGTTTTCCAACTGGCCAGGACTCTTAGGAATTGGTCTCTCAATAATTCTTCCTCCACGAATTATCAAGTCTTTTTTCTCACGTTCTCTTCTGGCAAATAACTCTTCACGAAGTTTTCTGTCGGCCTCACGTTTTTTTTCAGTTAAGTCCGGCCTAGCAAATGGGCGGAATTTCTGTTTTTCATGATCCTTATCATCCTGGAGCAGTTTTGTAGCCCCAGCGAGAAACACATTTCGTTCAGTAACATGTCGGTCCTGGAAACATACCTTTAGTGTGCGTCTACCCGGTGTTTTCCCTTCGCGAAACGTTGAAACCACGGAGGACCGGGGAATGCCGAGGGAATCACAGTAAGCGCCAATTTTATTCAAGTCCGATTGCTGCTGTTCCAAAGGCTTTTCGGGCCGCGATTCAGGCAGACCAACTACGACAACATTGTTTTTCTTGCTTTTCTTCTCCAGATATTCTTGAATAAATTCCATTGAAGCTACAGTTGCAGCTTTAGTAGCAATGGCAGTGATTCGAGCAATCAAGTCCTCAGTTAACAACTGAGTACCAGAAATAGAACCTGTAGGCGATACAGGCTCAACATAGGTAGAATTGGCATAGCACCATAATTTCCCGTGTTGGCTGAGTTGAATTAAATTGGTTTTAATCTCATTCGTAATTTGAGGCACACAGACCTTGCAAACGTAGTTACCCGGAGTGTCGTTGATTATCAAACTCAGTTCTTGTACACTGGAGACTCCCATACACTCGTAGTGTACAAAAGCTGAACAGAGAGAACACTGGACCATCGATTTGTGGTCCGCCAGACCGCACCAACAGGGCTTGGTTACAGTCGACGGATTGGCATTAGAGGATGCGGTTGAAGAAGACTGAGGCTTCCCTTTGTTAAAAATAAACTTTAATAAAAGGGAGTTTGTTGCCTTTATGCAAAACTAACCAAAACCTATGTCAAGCTAAAATTGCTAAATCCTCTGTTTATTTTACCTATTTGTGCTGTCTTCCTTAATCCTGAATTTTCTCCTTGTACCAGGGTTCCACTTTTTCCAGGGGTCCTGTCACCGCCTCTGCCTATTAATTAACCCACCCCTAATAAAGCCGTAGCTCTATTACCCTAACTCTTCGCTTAGCTTTCGTAGTTCACACAGACATGTTATCTCTAATGAAAGCTTCGCTTCATTTGGCTCATTTTGAATTTCAGTAAAATTGGTGAACTAACGAATTCCAAGATAATTAGACCAATCAGTTTTCATCTGCTTTTGAGATTTGCTTGTTGATTGCTCTAAAGACCGTTAAATTGTTACAAGACTAGGACGTCAATATAACTGTCGGTTAATTGCAACTGTGGCATTTACATAAATCGCTTCAAATCAAGCATAACAAGTTCATTTGCTGGAAGACATTTGGGTTATTCTATACCTAAAGCTAGTAGAAGCAAGGTTATTTGTCATGAATTTCACCAATACCACTATCAGAACATGGTAAGCAAATGCTTTTTCTTTTTCTGTACTGATTTCCTGTGCTGATTCTGTTTCATTTTCATTCCACAAAAACCAGAAATTAGTTTACAAAGACAATCTGTAAAGTAAGACTGTTTCTGACTGTAAGATTACACGCACTGATTTTCGTGTCAGATCGCAATCTCTGTCGCTGACAGTTGACGTCGCTTGGAGTGGGATGCTTTCGCGTTCTTGGAAAAAGCTGGAGCAAAATACAAGAACAAAACCTGGACTCTTCCGACTTCTTGTAAAATAGACTTCACCCTCATGGCCAAAGCCTGGTGTCATTTTGCTTTTTTATTTCTAGGAGTAAATCTTTGTTGTCAGATGTGGTGCTGAACCAGCTAGACCGATGTTCAGCCTATCTGTACCAGTACGAAAGTGGAGACTATCTTGGCGAATTCTACGATGTGCTATCGACCATTCCGTTGGACATGGTGAGCGTGGACCATATGAACATCCTCAGCGTTCTGTGGTGTCAGTTGATGGAAATCGAATTTTCCCTCTTCTACAACATTGTCGACAAACAGTTTGGTGTTATCTTTCCCATTCTGGGACTATTTGGCCTACCATGGACCCTGATTGTCCTATCAAGCGAAGAATTTCGATCTGATATCAACTCCCATTATCACCGACTTATCATTTTCTTTGATACACTTGCCATGATTCCACTTCTGATTGTTGGCATACATCACCATATTCTTAACTTTAAGTATGTAACACCCTTCTATAATTGGCTCTATCTGCTTCGGTGGGAAGTGTCTAGTTTTTTTAGTACAGCTAGTACACTGTTGTTATTGTTTGTCTCAGCACAGCGAGTTGTAGCACTGTGGCTACCGCTGCACTACTCTTCTATTGCCACCAAGTTGGTGCTGGTAGGTTATACTGTTCTGGCAACGGTTTTCAGCGCCGTTGTTTATGTACCATTTCTGGTCCTAGATAGAGCCTACGGTTTCAGTGAAGTGCAGCAGGAGTATCGGTTTACCAGAACCGAATTCTATGATTCTAGTCTCGCCAGGGGTCTAATCATAGTTCAGGCCGGAACGTTCGGTCTGTGCGGTATCGGGCTGCTGGTCACCAACATTGCCATAGTTGTGGGTATCTTTCGAGTGCACAAAAAGACACAGCACGCTAGCGAATCGAGTAAACAGGAGCAGAAGCGAATTCGCAGCACATCGATGATGCTGCTTTCGATCAGTGTTCCTTGGCTGTTGTTCGCCTTCTGCAACTTCTGGTATCGATACCTGGAAAGTTATGCTGCTGGTCGGCAGTTGGTTCGCTACAACATCGGCTACTACCTAACCCATTACGACTACGAGGGAGTGTTGGAGGAAATGCGGTATGAGAAGTTGCAGATGGCAATGCGTCTGTTGTCACAGGCACTGTATGTGTTCAATCATTCGAATAATTTCTATCTGTATCTGCTGTTTCATCATCGATTTAGGGCGGTATTCCTGGGAATGCTTTGTCGGTCGGGTCAGGGTCAGGCTCAGTCGTCAGTGGTCCCTGTGGAGCTACCGTCCCGAAAGCAGGTCACATTTCAGTCAAGACTGCATACAACTCACAGTGTTGCTGACAACGTGCACACTGGTAACGTTTACACTGATCGCTAAAATCGGAGAAGTTGGTTAACAAATGGGAATTTTAAACATTTTTAGATGACAATAATCAATGGTAGTCTCAGGCAAAACAAGTTAAAAAGAACAACAAGTTGAAAAAAGAGTTCAAGTATTTCAATAGAATTACAATATCATTGAGCAGTCATTTTTGGCTGTTTCGGTGTGTGACCCACCGGTGGGTCACAGTTTTTAGGCTTTTTCAATGCTTTTAGGATACACTTATCAAGTTTTCACACTTTTCTTTGAGAGTCTCCTTTATTTTCACATTTTTACCGTTCGTACGAGAGTTTTTTAGAGCAAAAAGTTTTGCACCTTTCTAAAAACTTAAAAAATCAAAGTGTTTGAGGACCTTAAACGGCGTACAAACTATAATGGTAGTTTATTATTATTATTATTACCAGGCAAGTGTAGATTAGTATTAGGTGTGTAGAGATTGCAATTTTAGCTCTTGGCCATCAGAATTAGAAAAAAATGAGCTCCCACTAGATAGCGGTGAGACACTACACAACGCTAAGATTAAAGTTCCAGGTGGTTTATATTAGTAAAGTAACTTAGTTGTCGTTGAAAGGACGATGTGACCTACCGGTGGGTCACAGTAAAGTCTGAAAGGTATCAAACACTTCAGCGCACATTATTCCACACGGACAATGCATTAATGTATCGCTTGCGCGACAGACAAAAACGTGAAACATAGACAATATTTAACCCACCGTGGGTCACATTGTCGTGAACGTGAAATGATGTTTTGTTAAAGACAGCAATTAATAATCTGGCATAGGGACGTATATTCTTGTCATTAATGTCACTCTGTAGCTTGGACTTTTCAATTGAGTTAAGCGATTGTACTGTTAATATATCTGCACCGTTTCTGAAGTTTACTGATTTACCCGAGTTATCTTTTCGAACTTTCAGAATTCCACGTATCAGGTATTAAACGGTATAGTTCCAGGAATAGGGCTAGTTGTGTGTGCCTAGTCGCCCTACTCGCTTAGAATGAGCAGAAGTGCTCAGTGATAACAGAGACCTAGCCTGCTGACACACTCTTATTTTTGAAGTACTTTAATCATTAGCTATTTATTGCAGCTAGCCATACTGGCATAAAATAATTTTGCCTCTTTAAAGCTTATATTAATAGTCATAAACTCTATATTATGTCGCAAATTTCATGATTGCTTTGGCGCACATAGTGGAAATCGAAGTGTCAAACGCAGCTAATTAAATGTCAATCAAAACAGATTTTACTCCATTTAGTTTACTTTAAATAAAAGCGGAGGATGCCGTTTAAAAGGCACTGCATTGAGAAGCTGACTTAATTTAACTAATAACTGTAATTCACCTTCATAATCAACTGTATTCTCTATTTCTCAAAGCTTTGAAACTTACTTTTGAAAATTTTTCAAAAAAGTCGCGGGGGTAATGTATATTGTTTTAAAGCCAGATTGAGAACGCTTTTTCTGTACTTTCACAAATTCCTACTCCGGAACCTTAAGAATTAGGAACGTGTGGTATACCAGCTCCACTCCAGCTAGCTTGTGACGGTGTTGGACTCGGCCTAGTTAAACGATTAAGTACAGCTCAAATCACATCACATGTCTTTGCTATTAGTGGCACTATTGCAGTCAGTGCTGTTGACGTTGGCGGTAGCAAAATTGAACTGTTCCCTTCATCCTGAAAGTTTGATTGCCCATCCAAATGAAACTTGGTAAGACAGTTTTCAGGAGAAATTAACAATTGAATGTACTTTTTGAGATATTAGAATTTAGTACTACCAGCAAAAATTGCCGAGTTTTTATTTTATCAGTAATATCATGTCAAAAATTAAAAGAAATTTCTAATTGGGTTAGTTTTGCATTAAGCTTGGTGAGAAACGCCTTTTTAGATTCCGTAAATCAGTGAGGCAGTCAGTTGTAGAGTCTTCAGGGACTAAAAGCTTAGACATTAACAAACATTAACAAAAGCCATACATTAACACAATTAGTATAATTCTGTGGAAATGCTATGAATACGATATTGGTAGCCTCATTTAGAATTTGTACATCTCCGTTTCGTATTCTTAACAAATTATTCGTTTAATTTAATGTAACCTCCTCTTTCTGTACTGTTTTCCATGTAGCTCATGGTGAGTAGCCAAACAAAGTCGAAAATTTTTGAAATATTTCCAAAAGTGTCAAAATAAAAATTTTACAAATGTATATAAAGAGTTCTAGACAATTGCGTAATTTCTCGCAAGTCAAAATTTTTTAGAACAAAATGTTTCTAAAGTTGTCAACTTGACTCGAAATATTTCGAGACCAAACGTCAACATTCCGAAAACCTTCTGCGGTCACTGTGGAGGTTAATGTGACATATGTAAAAATAAATATTTTGTCATGTGGATTTGTCCAATAAAACATCATATTTGTATTTCAATTCAAATCGGCCGGCGACCCAACCAATGAATGCAATTTAGGACACGGCATGACCAAACAACGACGTCCTTGAACAATCTATCCGAGTAATAAGCGGTTTCAAAATAAACTAAAAAGGCTAAATATGTGATGAACAGTTTCGGTCTCTTATGAAGTTTCGATCTTGGATTCTGCTGGAAAACGGAATGCAATCTATGGAATCAATGTGTCTGGTTGCCATTGTATTTGTATCCTTAATTATTGCCATCATACATTAACATAGGGTCGGGTCCTGGGGGGGGGCTTGTCCCCGAAAACTTTTGAGGGGGCTTGTACCTTGAACAAAAATTTTCAAGGGGGGCTTGTACCTCAAGAAAAATTTTTTAAAATTTTTCGAAAAATTAGCGCTAATTTTATTAAAATTAGCAATTTTTTGTCAAAATTTGCAAAAAATCTTCAATTTTTGGTAAAAATTTCAAAATTTTGCGCAATTTTCCCGAAAAATTAAACATTTAATTTAAAAAATTCCGGCGAATTAAAACTAATTTTTTCCGGCTATTTTTCGTTACCCCTTGGCCATTTTTTCGTTACCCCTTGTCCCCGACGGCGATAGGGCTTGTACCTTGTCCGGGTTGGGGGGGGGGCTTGGACCCCCCCAGACCCCCCCCCCGCGTTAACCTATGATTGCCATAGTTAAGACATGAATTAATTCGGAAAATTAATGGGAACGAAGTTTCAAATTTAAGTTGGGTTGTTTCGAGCTGGCAGTTAACTTTTACTAATTATGCTGTTGCGGGACGGCTACGTAGAGGCCCGTTGGGTGCCGCTCCCCAGGCGGATTGGCAGGTGTAGAATGACTGTCACTGATTAGTGCAGAGCACGGTCCACTCATTAATTTAAGTTAATTCAAGGATTCTGTTATTATGGCCAAAACAACCCAACATGGTCTGGAAAACAGGCTAGTGTTCACTCACTGTACGTCGAAATGCAATCAAAGTTTGTTATATCTGAGTAGATTAGGATCTGCTCTTGCGATTTATGAAAGAAAAGCAACCTATTCTGAGGTTCGCTTTAATTCTACAAGTAATTTTTCAAACTCCATATGGAGACTGCAAAGTTACTTTCAAGTTTTGTCCATGTCATTGGTTGTCGCTTAATTACTCGTTAATTAACATTACTAATTAGTATAATTTTTACATCATTAAAACCAGCAAGCTGTGCTCTTTCAGAATATCCAAAAATATTTACCATTTCTGTGGCCTATTTTCATACTACAAGCTTATTTACAAGCCACATAATGGAGTTTAAGTTGACCTCTAGATTTGGTTGTCCACAGTGCTTTTAATTAAAGTTTCACGTTAATTAACATCAATAATTAAGTTAAAACTTTTACAAATAAACACAGCAGGTCTTCCTCTTGAAGATAAGCTAAAAATAATTGGTACTTTTATGTCTATGCTCGATTTCCTAACCTAACTGGGAGAGCCCGGCTCGTCCCTCAAGTATTGTGATCATTAATAGTTTAAACTTCATTTCAAGTTCAAAGTTTCATTAAGTCAGTTTTATTGGTTTTAAAGGAAAAGGGAAGCTCGGCTTACCCTTTTACTGAACTAGTTTTTGCTTAGCTAGTGTGAATTCTTTTCAAGTTCTTCTCATTTATAAGTCTTGGTTTTTTAATTTAAGGGAAGACTTTTATGTCTTCCCTTATTGCCAATTTTATGCGACAGATGTGGTTTCTTCTGTAGCGGTACAAACTTTCCCCTCTTCGAGTCCAGCTCGACTGAGACTCAAAGGCGAAAGAAAAGAGGGGAACTGATGGAATTTTGAAGAAAGTTTTATTTTTTAATTCATGTCTTAGCTACTTAGTTATTGTGTTTTGTATTATGTATTTTGTACTATGTAAAAGGCTCGTACCTATTAGTTAATTAATTAATTATACCTACCTAATCAGCAGTCTACTAATCTTAGCTAAGGGGACCCTCTGGTCCAGGTTTTAATAGTGTGTCATGTTTTTCTCTTTAAGCGAGAAATTGACGTAGTGTCAATTTCTCGCCTGAGTGCGTTTGTGTTAATCTAATTTCTCCTTAATTTTAACAATAGGAGAAAGGGATTAGTTTAATTGCCCTTTAGTTTTAACCCAATTGATTCAGGTCTGAATCAGCCCTTACCGGTGATCATTTGGATTTGTATCAAGCCAAGCCTGCCATCCAGTGAACTGCTGCCCGTGCTGCTGACCTGCCTGCCTGATCCCAGTGGATTCCCCCTAATCAATTGCTTTTTCTCTCTGTCTCACCGGTGTGAGTTCCCTCGAGGATCCTCCGGAATCTGATCTCTCCGCCTCACTGTCAATCCAAACAGGGCCTAAGGTGCTTAAAACTTTGGAGACTGACTCTCTCCGACTTTCAGTAGATTATAGGGAAAACAGTCTGCCTTGGGCAGCGCACCGTGCACAAACAGATCCTCATTGCTACAGGGTGATTTGTCCGACACCCTTCATCAGTTGATATATCTGTCTGCTTCGGGTGATTTGTCCGACACCCTGTTCTACTTTGATTCTGACATTGCCGTGCACGGTTGCCTGTCCTTGGTTGAGGCTTGCTCCCTCGACTTGACGATCATCAGCTGTCCTTAGCGAACTTTCTGCCGCCTATCGGTTCTGAGCGCCTGTTTCAAGGCATCAAACTTTCGGTTGCGGTTTGGAGTTGGGACCCTTGAAACTTCATCAAGAAGACAGATCTTATCTACTTGAACTTTCAACTAAAATGTATTGTCCCAGTTTTGGTCTTGTTTTCCTCTTTTGCTGTTCAGTCTAAATTTAATTAGTTGATTAATCTGAAACTTTTGGGGAAATCCAGAATCCTGATAAACTTCTCAAAAACGTGCGAATTGACCTCTGACCGCTTCCTTAGGCAGGAAGTATGATATTAGCTTCTGGTTATCTGCCGAGCGGGTAGTTGGAACTAATATCTAGTGCCCGGGAAAGGGTGGAAGTCCGCGCAATATTGATGGTTTCATTTAAAATAAAAGCATATATAGTACACTTCAAGCATATAGGCGGATCCTCTCGATGCCTTCTAGTTAGGAAACAGAATATAGTGATCCAATGTTCCGAAACTGTACCAGACGAGAGATATATAATTAAATCATTCGAAATTTTGTAGGTTTCAGGTTCTAACATACAGTTTGCAGGATAAACTTGCTAACTAAAGTTTTAAAGGGATAACTTGTGATCATCAGACTGCTGGTTAGGCCTGGGACTTCTATTAGGTCTAACTGTATACATATATATATATATATATATATATGTATATATATATATATATATATATATATATATATATATATATATATATATATATATATATATATATATGTGTGTGTTTCCTACCTTGCGAGCACCGTCAAATAACGCGTTCCTCCGCGGCAGCGCCTAGGCTTACCGAGAGCGTGTTAGGCTTAGAATAGAGCGTGCTTTTCCACGTCTAAGCCTAAGCCATTTTTTAAGCATAAGCTCAGCTTAATTCATTAAGCTAATTAGCATTTTCAAAAAAAATTTTTGCTCACAGAGTAGGTAAACTTCACATCTCTGTGAGCATGCTCTCTATGAGCGCTGCTCATATGAACTATCTCTATAAGCAAAATGCACATACAACCGTCTCTGTGAGCACTTTTTGCTCATAGAGCATACTGAGCGTGTAAAATTAGCGTATGCAACAGTGCTCATATAACATATAAGCTGCTGGTATATATATATATATATATATATATATATATATATATATATATATATATTAGGATAATCATCTAGGTACGAGCCTTAGAAATCGGTGGTTAGGTGATTGATTGTGTTGCCGTTGAGTGTGACTGTCTGTTGCCGTTGAATTTGTTGGATCATAGATCATTTGTGTTCAGTTGTTTTCCAGTACTGTATCATTTTGTATTGTCAGAGTTATTTTGTATTGAACTGTTCATCTAACCAATATTGTGTTGTACCTAGTTACTCTCTTTACCTACGGTCTGCATAATATTATCTCTTTTCCGTCTGCAAATAACTGTTGTACATTAAATCCTAAAATGTATAGGTTCTGTAGTCCCTTTTGCTGGGAACTTAGGATTTAGTTAGGACTCAGTTTGGCCTTGCTTAGAACTTTAGTTAGGATGTGGCTTATATCACGCTGGCAGAGTTTGTACCGGTCTTGTCTAACTATCAGCTAGAGTGTGAAAGTTGCGGCACAGAGTTGACTGTTAGTTTTGAGCTAGAGGCATTCCAGTACTTGAGTAAAGAGACTCTTAGTCTAGTTCATCCTATTGTAGTTAGTGGTTGTCTACGCCATTGGAACGTAGACCAGATTGTTCAGGGAGCTTACGAGGCGATTCCGGGCACTGAGAACTTTGTGCCTAAATATTTCCCCTGGAAATGTGATAGTGGTACTGAGTAAGAGGTGTTGATCTGAGGTCTGATTCCAGAAGGTACTGACCTGTAGGCATCTGTAGAACATGACAGTTGCTCGCTAGACGTGTATTGGCCCTAAACGGAAACGGAGCTAGGAGGAATCGAACTCACGACCTAACGCGGACAAATCCCGGATTGGGTAGACCAAAACCAGGCTACTTAGTCCGAAGGATCTAAGAGTCGAGCGAGTCGTCTCGTCTGTTCGCACTCCTGTTAGTGCTTTGAAATTCAGTGTGTGTTGCTGAGCAAGGCCACTTGCTGACCCCGGTGCTCTCTCAGCCCTTTCAACTTTCAGTCTAAAAACTAGTGCTTACCAGTGTAATCTTTTGGAGTCTAAAATAACACAAAGTTTACTCGTTATTATGTCGTTTCCAGACCCGTTATCGTTTCTTTTTAAGTTTGGGAGTGAACTGTTCCCTGATTTCTTGATGATATGTTCCATGTCATTAGGCTGAAGTGACTGACACTGGGCACAGAAGCATCAGCACCTCAGTGAAATTGTTCAGAATAATCTACAGGAGCGAATGAATTTAAAACAGCTATTACAGCATTTTTGAAAACCATCAGTTGATATATCCATAAAATATGAATAAAATCAGGATTGTAACCAAAAACTATCCGTTTGCTACAACGAGTATTCGTGGTGCACACATCAGCTATACAACCAGGAAGAACTCTTTAGCTACAAGGAGCGTTTGGCTTGGTGACCATAGCTGGGGCCCCCAGATTGAATCTAGGTTGTAATGACCTTATTGCATACTCTGCTGTGCAGTTTCTAATTTGAAGTCCAATAGAAAGGTCAAATAATGGTCAACTGTAATAAAGAGTTCTAATGCACAGTACAAATAGAGGGGACCCAGCAGTGAATGCATAAAAACAAAGTGTAACCTTGTAAATACAACTCACTTTTCATTTAAAACAAACACTAAACTGGAAAAACTTGAACGTGTTAATTAATAGATTCATTAAAATCATTTCCTTGGAATTCTATTCAACGGTGTGACAAAGTTACTTGTTACGCTCAATTAATAAGCTAAGTTATAAAGAAGATAAAAAATTTGACTTGACTCCACCAGTGACTTTGGCACACTACAGGAGATAATTGTATAAAAATTTAGAGATAAAGACATAATTTTTAATTTACATTAATTGGTGTTTTAAAGCTTAGTTTTAAGCATTTCGTTTTAAATGAAAAGTCAATTGTATTTGCGTTATTTCAATTTGTTGTCTTTATACATTCACTGTTGGGGCCTCCTCTATTGGTCCCCGCTGTTTGTAATGTGTATTGAAACTGTGTATTAGAGTTGACCATCATTTGACCGTTCTATTAGACTTCAAATTGGAAACCTCACAGCAGGATGCGCAACAAAATCATTAAGGCAGATTTAATCTGGGGGCCCCAACTATGGTCAACAAGCCAAGCGTTTTTGTCTAAGTTTTTTGGTTCTCTGGGATTAAAGGAATGAGTTAATTTTAACGTTTTTCATTCTGCTTTCGATTAATTGCAAATGTGAAAATAAACAGATTTTTAGCAAATGTTGACGTCTTTTTGGTTTTTCAGGACAAAGGAATTGCTGTCAGAAGAGCTATATAAACAGTTGGACGAATGCAACCAGGATCTGATGGGTTACGAGGTGACACCATACGTAGACAACTATTTCTCATACAATTTGCCTAATGCGCGACTGAACCAGTTTGATCGATGCGAGATTGAAGAGCTGAGCGTTCGATGGTGCTACCTGCTGCTTAATGAGTTTTACAGTTTCTACAAGATTGTGGACTCACAGCTGGGAGTAATCCTGCCGATACTGGGTGCTGTAGGCTGGCCGTTGGCCATTTGGACCCTCACCGATAATGAATTTCTATCAGACATAAATGCCCTCTACCACATTGCTATCATTAGCTTCGACACCCTTGGCATGATGCCTCTTCTAATTGTTGGCCTACATCATCGCCCTCTACAGTATCGTTACGTAACTGCATTCTATAACTGGCTGTATTTGCTAAGATGGAATGCAGCAAGTTTATTTACATCCGTGAGCATGCTGTTGCTGCTTACTGTTTCGCTGCAACGTTCAGTTACACTGTGGCTACCACAATACAATAGGGTTTCCTCGAAGCGGATGTTTTTTGTTGTTCTTATCTTAAGTATGTGCTATTCCTGTAGTGTTGAGGTTCCATTTTTGCTGTTCGCGAGGAAAGTCAAATTTAATGCCGACATTGGGGAGTATCGGTTTGCTAGGACGGCATTTTTTGGTTCTAGAGCTGCTAACATGCTAATAGCTCTGCATGCTGGAGTGTTTGTTACATGTGCTGTAACACTTTTTCTAAACAGTGTGGCTATTGTAGCGGGTCTTTTTCGTATAAAGCATAGCGTAGGTTCTAGTGCAGACGCGAGATCTCTTAGGTCTATGTCAATTTTGGTTCTTTGCGTGAGTATTCCCTGGCTTGTATTTGCATTCACTAATTTTGCTTTCCGGTATCTAGAGAACCGTAGAGGGGGTAAAAAGCACGTCAGATACCACATGTACCACTATCTTGAATTCTATGACTATGCTAGTCTGTCTAGGGAAATAGGTTCAGAGCAACTGTATCTTCTACTGAGACTTATGTCTCAGAGTTTCTTCATTTTCAATCATTCAAACAATTTCTATCTGTATATCTGCTTTCATAAACAATTTAGACTAACTTTGGTTAGAAAGTTGCTGGGAAAACGTGCGGAAAAATTGTTGCAAAAAAGCAAATCGACAAAAGTTTGCCAGCAAAAAGAGACAGTGTTTGCACAATAAGTCTAGTTTTTAACATTGCCAGTTTTTTTATTTCCTGTTTACTCAACTAGCAAAAAACTAAGAACAGAATGAACTAGGAAAACTTAGATTGAACTTATTCGATATAATTGAAACTAAGCTGATATAGCTACACTTTTACTTTATTTTACGTTACTAAGATACTGTTATTTTTTGTAATTTACTTCGAACACAGATAATGTTATGCCCTCCCACAGGTTGGTATCCAATCGCTGACTCTGTTTTCAAGACCGACTGTTGACGAAACTGTATGGCTCACTATTCAAATTGTAGCAGAACGTTATTCTTAGTTTTGTGTAAATGAACTGTATGTTTTTAGTTTCATATTTTTATGTATTATGCTACTCTATCGTCTCCTCTGAATTTTCCGACAAGTTAATTGCTACCAGAATGCTGGATTTTTAAAACATTTTACTGTTTCAAGACTAATGGAAGCAGCCAAAGACAATTCAATTTGATTCCTGCTTTTATGCTTCGAGTACTGATGCGCGATTGTTTTGAATAAAGTTCTCTTTGTACACACTGTTGTAGCGGGGTAGTAAGTTTCCTTACCTACTAACGCCGTTACCACACCCAGGCGTAGCGGGTGCGGAGACCGTGGCACAAATGGATAACTAAGCGACCACAGGAGACGGTCGGGACAGCCTCGCCAGACAATAAACCGGGTAAATAGCCTGTCTTAAGCGAAGAGATGACTCTCCACTCTCACTAAAATAGGATTTGAACAACTACCTACCTAACAGGAGCTCAGTGGACTCAATCCCTAATTAATTACTTAGGTAAGAACAAAGTTAATAAACAAGGTAACAACAAGGATTATTATATATTGGATCATATAAAGTTATATGGGCCCAGCCCTCAAACAAACAAGCACACAAACAAACAATAGACTTGCAGAGATTGGGGGACTCACCAAAGTACCAGTAGCTCCTGGGGAGAGCTACACAGGGCCAAATATACAAAGGGGCAATCAACACGGCAAATAAGGGGCAAAGGGAGAAAATTAACAAGCGCACGCAAAGACAGAAAAACACTAGAATGGATAGGGGAGCGAGTGTTGGGTTGGACCCTCCCACGAGCGCCCCTTAGTGAAAGTTTTCCCCCAAGCACGTAGCTCCCAGCATAGAAGGGGGGAACACACCCAATCCCAAACGTACACGTTGGGGGAGCTATGTGACTTACAAAATGGACCCAGCCCACCAGTGATGATGTTATACTAAGCCTGACAACCGCCAGCAACGGAAAGGTTGACCATGCGTCACCTTAATCCGTTACACTGTTTCCTAACTGTAATTACTATAAGTGTAAACGTTTTTTTGCGCAGATTTTTATTCCATTAATTGTAATCTTTGAAGAAATAGGGCCTGTGAGTCATCAATCTAAAAGATGTAAACAATGTTTCCTGTTTCGAAACTTTGTTACTACATAAGCTGTAATCCCGCATAGCGTTGTTAAGCGTGTGTTTATATGCGGTCGAATTTAAATGCACTGAGGAGGACTATGGTAGCTAAGTAGCCAATCAAATACATTTCAGTTCAATCGCATATAAACACACGCTTAACAACGCTAAGCGGGACCCCCCCCCCGGATTTCGGCCTTAATGTGCCGAGCATCTCGCAGGCCATTTCCATTAGGAAGGGCCAAGCTTCCCACTCTTGGTATTATAGACTCTTGGTTGGATTTATATTGCGGTAATTGAATTCGGGGGATAAAGTAAACAATCTACCCCAAATACTGAAGTAAACTATACCCACAACGATTGTAACTCACCTAAGCTAAAGTAGTAAGGCTAAGAAGTAAGCTCATACCAAATTAGAAAAACTGAATTGAAAAATGACTTCAGGTTTATGCGTGGAACCAGAGTTGGAAGTGGATCGCGTCGCGGGCACCCGCGCTCTGACCCGCGGGTCAATTTACAAGTCAGTGGGTACCCGTGAGTCAAGAGTGGATCATCAAGCATTTTGTTCGCATCAACGCTAAACAACCAGACAGGGGAAGCCTCGCAAAACAGTAGTAGTTGTAGATCCAACCTACCTAGGCTAACCTGTCCAAACTAACTACCAACATAACAGAACACGGTTAGATAAATGATTTACTAAACAGTGCATACATACATAGGCGTCAGGAGCATTGTCAAAATACAGTGGTGCTGACGGCACATCTCGATAACAGGACACATCTACGATTGTAGAACACAGACAACTTAATGCTGACAACGTGAACGGTGGTAATTTTTCAGAACACTAAGATCAAACTATAAGAAGAAAGCCGTGCTAAGAGCTCTACCATGAATACTGCTTTTTGGTTTTGAATGGCTATTTTTTAGAATGTTTTTGATGTCTATGCTGGCAGTAAGACTGTTTGTTGAGGATATTTGGAAGGCTGAAGCTGAAGCTTAAAATGGTTCGTATGAAGGATGAGCGTATAAACACAAATAGTATTAATGATAAAGTTTATTGTACATGACTGTACATAATTTTGAAGTTCATGTGCATTTGTTTCTATTGCTGGCTTACTGGGAACGATTATTGGCAGCTTGGGTGTCTGCAAAGCGCCACACACACTTTTCAATGCTTTCACCGTTTAAGATTCAGCCGATACAAAAGATGACGCACTACGTAAATGAATTCTGAGTGCTCATTGATCTATATTGATTGATCCGTGTGGTCTGTTGGTCTGTTGGCTGAGATTAGCTCAGCTGGTGATAACAACAGTTTATCACTCTTGTCACACTCTTTATGACTTTTTTAATTAGCCAATTAGTACAACTGGCGTACCTTGAAGTACACTTATCTTGCCGGTTTTACTGTCAGTGTGACCAAAAGCTGCATAGAAAGCGGAACATTGAGTTTCTTGACAACCCCTGTTTCTTGTCATTTTGACTGTCCCTCAAACTCAATTTCGTTCTTTTAACTTTATCTCAAATTAGAGTTCATTCAGGTTGGTTGACGTCAAGAAATCGAACCGTCCCAATTTAACGCAATTCATAATTAGCAGATTTTTGTGAAATCCTGAAGCTAAAACTTCGGAAGTGTTTCAGAAAAGTTCGGTGTGTAGACTGTTGCTTTACAGTATTCAACAAAATAATTTCTTAGTTTTGACAACAACATTCTAACTCTAGTTCTAACTCGAAGGTTTCGGGGCGTAAATTTTCTTGTGAAGATTTGCTTTAAATGTGGTTTCAAATCAATAAAAGGGTTAATTTAGACTTAAAGTAATTAACATCAGCATGCCCTTGCTGGTATTTATGGTGATTCATTTAATCCTGGTGTTCTTAGCTGCAGCAAAACCAAACTGTTCGGTTGCGGCTGAAAGTTCAATTGAAACCATCAACGGAAACTGGTAAATCAGACGTTGTTCTGAAACGATTAACATTTGTGTTGTAGTTTTTTTCGATTTCTGATATAAGCTTATTACATTCAGTGATACATTTCGAAATCACAAAATTGTCTATTACAGTAATTATTGTATAGCACTACTAAAAAGGCTATGCAGAAATAACAATTGATTTAATTATGTATTAAAGACAAAATAGGTATATAAATGAAAGTTCTGGTGATGCTATATGTTCTAAGGAATCGCAGGCAACCTTATGCAAATTAGCTAACTGGATGACAATAAATAGATAAATACTGGAAATAAAAATGTAGTTTTGAAACAAGTTGTTAGAAGCCCAGGATGACATAATTTTTCGTAATTTCAGGAGCCAAGATTTGCTGTCAGAAGAGTTGCACAGACAGTTGGCCGAATGCAATCAGAAGCTGATGCAGTACGAAGTGACACCCTACGTGGACTACTACCTATCAAATTATCTACCCATCGGAAGACTCAGTCGGTTTGATCGATGCGAGATCGAGGAGCTGAGCGTTCGATGGTGTTATCTGTTGCTGACCGAGTTTGACAGTTTCTACAAGATTGTGGACTCACAGCTGGGTGTAATCCTACCGATACTGGGTGCTGTAGGCTGGCCGTTGGCCATATGGACCCTCACCGATAAAGAATTCCGTTCGGACATAAATGCCCTCTACCACATTGCTATTATCAGCTTCGATACTCTGGGCATGATGCCACTTCTAATTGTTGGATTGCATCATCGCATACTGCAGTATCGTTACATCACTGCATTCTATAACTGGCTGTATCTACTGCGGTGGAATGCAGCCAGCTTGTTCACTTCCGTGAGCACGCTGTTGCTGCTTACGGTATCACTGCAGCGTACGGTGGCCCTGTGGCTGCCCCTACAGTATCATAGGGTGTCCTCAAAGTGGTTGTTTTTCGTTGTTCTCAGCCTAAGTTTGTGCTATTCCTGTAGTGTTGAAATACCCTTTCTGTTGTTTGAGCGGAAAGTCGGATTTAATGCCGATATTCAGGAGTATCGGTTTGGTAGGACGAAATTTTTTGGTTCCAAAACCGCTAACACAATTATAGCGTTGCACGCAGGTGTATTTGTCACTTGCGGAGTAACACTGTTTCTAAGCAGTGTTGCCATTGTAGCGGGTTTGTTTCGAGTGAAGCACAGTGTAGCCTCCAGTTCCAGTGCAGACGTCAAAACGCTTAGGTCTATGTCAATTATGGTACTGTGCGTCAGCATTCCCTGGCTTGCGTTCGCGTTCACTAATTTTGCCTACCGATACTTAGAGAACTATAGAGGGGGTCGAAAGTACATCCGGTACCACATGTACCACTATCTTGAATTCTATGACTATGAAAGTCTATCTCGGGAAATGGACTCGGAGCAATTTTATCTCGTAATGCGACTTCTATCTCAAAGTTTGTTCATCTTCAACCATTCGAACAATTTCTATCTGTATGTCTGTTTTCATGAGCGTTTTAGGCTAACGCTGCTGAGAAAGTTGCTGGGGAAAAGTGTGGAAAAATTGGCAGCTTCAGTGACCCAAAAAACCACCAATGTTTCGCAAATTTCGACCAAATTTCGCCAGCAAGACGAGACAGGGTTTAACCAATAAGTCGAGAATTTAAATCTTAATCCCGTCTTTACTAAACATATTTACGGTTTTCCTACATACTAAACTGTCAGAAGAGAGCTAAGAATATAAATTGCTCAACAGTTTAAATTGAACTTATCCGCAAACTGACTAAGAGATATTTGTAAGGACTGAGAATGATAAAGACACCTTTGCCAGAGATCGGCATTTTCAGGGAAAGAACAAGAACAGTGAAGAAATTTTCAAATAAAAAATTAGCAGCAATTTACTTTAATTTAAAGAAGAAGCCTAAAGAGCGGCTTCAGTTTGTTATCATAACTTCCTTTTATACTTCGTATACATTCCAATTTTAGACAGCATGATATTGGCTATCGACTTATGACGGACATTTATAACATAGCCAACCAATATTAAAGCAAACAGGAGTTCTCAACAAAGGGTCACTAGATCGGGCTGCTTTCGCAAAATTAACTGAAACCAGAAATCAGGGACAGCCTAGAATTAGGTGATTGGCCTTTTCTTGCCACGGAACCTGTTTAATTTTGGGTCGCGACGTATTGCCCATCTTTACTTGTGGGCGTCTTCAGGATAGTAGCACTGAAGAGGGCTGTTGGGATAAGAGGCGGTCGGGGTTTTGATCCAGGACCGGGATTTTATCTCAAAAGCCCTATTAAGGGGGAGCGACTAAACTTTTGCCCCGACTTTGTCCGATTGGCCTACTTTTTGGCGAAGTTATAGAACATGGGTGTGGTCAAAAAATACTTGGTCGTTGGTTCTTAGCTGCCTTCCAGCCATGTGCAGTCGTCGGGGTTATGTGCCCGACCCCCCCCCCTTTTCACAACTACCAACATAATTAATTAAAAATCTCTGATGGCTGCAAGACCCTAGGTGCAAGGTTGCCATTTGCATATGATTTGGCACATGTGCCCCTATCTGCAGAAAAATACTAGACGTCTCTATCTTATCTGCATCTAAGGGAATTACTCTTCAAAGTTGATGTTTCGGCAATAATTTAAAAAATTTTGGCTAACGAAAGGAAAATTTTATTACTGGTGCGAGCTATAAGGCTGTAATTTGGTATATACAGAGGCCCTATAGAAGTACTCATTTGTGCCAAATGGCAAGAAATTCTGAAGCCTCAAAAACTTTTTATGTCAACTTTAATCTTCAAAAATTGACAAAATCGGCTTTTTTGGGCAATGGTACCCCAGAAATCGAAAAATTCAAATTTTTTGAAATTAAAATTTTTTGAGATATTTGAACTCAGCGTGGTCGAAAACACACCCACAAAAGATTTCAGCTCGATTAGTGAAGGTTTGGGACTTCTATGGTTGCAGAAAGCCTATACACAGGATCCGTCAGACTGAAAATGGCGGTTTTGGCAATTTTTGAAGATTAAAGTTGACATAAAATTTTTTCACGTGGCAGAATTTCTTGCCATTTGGCACATATGAGTACCCCTATAGGGCACCCTTTTATGCCAAATTAAAGCCTTATAGCTCGCACCAGTAATAAATTTTTCCTTTCGTTAACCAAAAAGTTTTAAATTTTTACCGAAACTTCAACTTTGAAGAGTAATTCCCGTAGATGCTGATAAGATAGAGACGTCTAGTATTTTTCTGCAGATAGGGGCACATGTGACAAATCATATTGGCAAATGGCAACCTTGCAGCTAGGGTTTTGTAGCCAGCAGAAATTTTGAATTAATTATGTTGGTAGTTGTGAAAAAGTGGGGGTCGGGCACATAAACGCGACGGCTGCACATGACTGGAAGGCAGCTAGGATCTGAGAACCCGGTTTTTTTGACCCCACCCATGCTCTAAATCTTGGCCAAAAAGTAGGCCAATCGAACAAATTCGGGGCACCCCCATTTTAGTCCCCCTAAGAGCTATCAGCCTGAAGACGCCCATAGGTTAAGATGGGCGAAACGTCGCGACCCAAAATTAATCTTCCATGGCAAGAAATGGCCTATCACCTAATTCTAGTAATGACACGACGGCACGACGCCACGAAGAATCAGGGACAACCTAATTGCTTTTCTTCTTTAAATGAAGAAAGATTAAGCAAACGGAGTCCAGATTTTTTTGCAAGGAAAAAGAAATATAATTTAAAAAGCTTTTTCAAAAACAACAGTGTGTTTGTATATATCTTTGTGCCTGTTTTGTACACAGTTTATGTTATGTGGTCTAATGCTTAACCCCAGCCACCGATAGAGGATCACTGCTAACTATTTTAACCCAAGTTTGCTGAATGACAGAAACATTTGTCTTGGAAAGAATAATTGTTTTGGTTTGAGAAAACGAACTGTCTGTCTTCATGTCATATGTTTTTTACTGTTTTGTCTTTTTCGGATGTTCTGACAATATACTTTTTCGATTACGCTGGAAACAACAAAAGCCAACTGACATTGACTGTTGATATTGTATTTCAGTTACTATGGTAATGCTTGATTGTTTGGCATTGAGATTATATCTTCTTTGTCTTTCCTACTGTAACAGCTAACTGTAAGCTTGTGCTTTTGTTTGCCAGTATGGCTCATTTCACCACTTCGATTCCTCGTGCAATACCGCCTGATATACTGTCAGGCCGCGGAACAAAATGTTTTAAAACTTATGAAGACGATATGAAGGCCGAAGGATATTAGCGCATTTTAAATTAAATTGGTCTGTTTATTGAGGGCAGTTTTGACGATAAATCTGTGCGAATATAGGTATTGTTTATCTTCTTTTAACTTTTTACAGTAGTTGAATAGAAACTTGTCCTTCATATGCGTACTCAGGAACCTTTATCTTAGGTCGGTTGATATCCTAGAGACAGAGAGTTCAGAGGTCAAATCTCAGCACTAGTAGAGCACAAAAGCAAAACTTGAAAACATAATATTGGACAATAAAAAAATGTTAATTCTGATACATACTTACGAGACACACAAAAGAAACAGAGTTGCAATAAACAAAGTTACAGATTTGGCAATACTGGCACGCACAAACTTGGAGATACCGAGCTATATTTGGCAATAGAGAAGTGGAAGATATTTGAGAAGCAGAAGGACAAGGATGAGACTGATCAACAGCCTGTTTTAGTAAGGGTTTAATAAAATTATTTGAAAAAGGATTAGAATTGTAGCAATGTTAACCATATACCTATAAACATAGGAACGGATCCCTGTGAGGCTTGTGCCAAAAAACTTTTCAGTCGACTTGTATTGACATTATTGTAAGGGAAGCAGGCATAGGAAATATTGATAAAACTGCAATGGGTGTTCAGCTGATGGCCCTGTGGTGTAGCGGTAGCATGTCTGTTTCCGGATTAAAAGGGCCGTGGTTCGATCCCCGGCTGGATCAATTCTTTACTTTCAATGGTGAGTGGAAAGCTGAACCCCCCCTTCCCTTGTCTCTTCTAGGTCCTGGTATTGTGGGCACGAGGGTGCCTGACGCCTCCCGTCTTGGGCTTGTCCTTGGTTTCGTCATGGTCCACCAGCCTTGGTAGAAGCGCTACATTATCTAGGGTGCTTGCCCCTAAGAATAAATTGAGGAAATTTCTCTGAAAATAAATGCAGATATTATCAAAATTTGCAACAAACTTTATTTTGGAGAAGTTCAAAGTTTCGGCGGATTTTCAGGAAAGGCACAGAGTTTTAAGTAAAAGATTTATACTAGCCGTAAATTTATTAATATTACAGTATAGAAACTTGTCATTCCCGGCAAATTATGTCTATCCTGTGCCCAGCTTTCCTCACCCCTTGTGCCCGATGGCGGTAGGCCTTGTGTCTTATCCGGGCAGGAGGATGGGTCTTGAGCCTCCTGTGATGCCAACAATAATACTACTTGCAGTTAAATCGAGATATTTACAGTTGTGCTGAGACATTAATTCAAAGGGCGCAATTTCACCAGCCGTCCCCAATCTTTGCGGTCCAGCGGTAAGTGCTGCTATGCCTCGGGAGCACCCAAAAGAAACAAAATATACAACCGACCATATTGCAGTAACCAAATATATAGCAAAACTACAAGTGATGCCAACATGTGATATAGTGCAAGATCATACAAACAAAGGAATGAAGAAACTTAGAAACAATGCCAAACGAAATACAGAAGGAACAACTAAAGACTGCAACAGGTAAGTAATAACGGAAAATCAACCAATCAACTAACCCTGCCAAGAGGGTTTTAAGGAAGGTTTTCAGAACTTGTGCCACTAGGTTGACGAAACGAAGTGTGAGCTGACAAAAAAGCAAAAATCAACAGTGCTCAGTGGACTCCACTGCACCTGTCAGCTTATGCGACGGATGCAAACAGTGTTGTTGCTCGCTGTCCACATACATGCAATTCCTAGATCAGTGCGCCCAGTACCCGTAGAAGCGGGGCCAGACGTAGTGCGGACAGCCATGAGATGTGTATCCTGGTATGTTGCTCACTGCAACTCGGGAAATTTTTGGAGTTTAATTCGGAAACGGACCGGCTCAATAGATATGTGCCAATGAAATTTAATCCCTGAAATTTCTGTTTACGAACTACCTACTTAAGGTGCTGGTATCGTTTTGTGTAAATTTGACCCTATAGGCTTTAATTCTTTATGAAAGTGGATGAAACTTTCCAAATATACTATTTCGGTGCTCTTTAACATTCTGGGACCAGTCCCGCATTTTTAGGTGCAAAGATAGGAAATTTTTGGGTTTTGCCATTATTCTCTCAGCACATAGTCGAGACACCAGATTGCTTGGTATGGCTGGAAAGAGGGCACAAAAATGAACATTTTTGCTTTTACAACTTTTGAGCTATCTCAAGTTATCTTTCTCAAATTCGCACTATTGCGGAGGGATATTTTTCTTGGTTTGAGCTAAACATCTCTAGTTGCGAAAAAACTCAATGCAAAGTTGCGAAATTTTGTGTCACCACACATTTAATAGATTTTCTTGACCGTTAAGACCTGCTGAGCCAAATCCAAAAAAATGTCCCTCGGCCCACATGTCCTTTATAGGACAGCACAAGAAAAAATTTTGGCCGATTCCACAGTTTTGAGAAATCGATGTTCAAAGATTTTTGGTCTATATTCAGCCTGTCAGATGTCAGTATGTCAGAAACTTTTTGCCATTTTTTGCGGATTTTTAATAGTTTCGTACTCTCACTCTAAGTACTAACCGAGATTAAGTACGACCTCTTAAGAAAAAGGATATCTTTCCCGGTTGGTACTCCTCATTTTGTGCTCATCCCCTAAATCCCGTGGAAGATTTTTCAAAGAAAAAGCATGAAAGTTAATCAAGCTGCGAAGGAAGTCATGAAAGTGATCAGCACTAAACTGATTCAGAAATATCAAGAAACAAGCAAACTGGGTAAACAGGACCCCCACTTCCAACACTGCTGAAAAAGAAGGTGACAGAGAAAAAACCCGCTCTAATTACCCTCATTTATTTACCACAATTTTGCTCGCAAACTAAGAAAAGCCAATAAAGCTTTCACAGAAGTACTTGAAACAAGTTGTCCCCAAAAGGGACAATATTCCTTAATGGACCTTTAGAAATTTTAGTAGAAAATGCTCAAAAATAATCTGAAATTTTTTTATGCAAAATTTTATTAAACGAGCAAGACTATTGCGCTTATTATTGTGGTGATCAGAATATTTCTGCTTACAACTCAGTAGAATAACAATGGTCGGATACTAGTATACTGGTTAACTCTGTGACGTTGTTCTACCTCAATACAGAAGTAGATGTTCTCAAAGGTCTACTTTAATTATAGGCGAAATTTTTTCAAGATTGGGTTCATACATAAGCAGGATTTGTCGGTTCTGCAGTGAAACATTTTACAAGATTTTTTGGTGTCATAATTTAGACGAGTGATTCGTTAAAGATGAGCTCAAGGTCTCATCTTCAATAAATCCTTAATGTGCTTATGTGAAGCTCCCAAGCTACACTTACGCACCCAAAAATATGCAACCGTTCAGGTTGCTGACAGTTGATGACTGCGATAAGACTGAATATCTCGTAGCTTATATATTTGCTAGCCTAGTTTGCATAATTGAACTTCCGCAAAAAAGTGC
Organism: Trissonchulus latispiculum; assembly: GCA_030248195.1. NCBI lineage: Eukaryota > Metazoa > Nematoda > Enoplea > Enoplida > Ironidae > Trissonchulus > Trissonchulus latispiculum. The sequence goes on from JASAND010017733.1 coordinate 27,366, forward strand.
CCTATACTAGCCCTGTGATGAAGATAGGGCTTCGCTTTACCGAAATAGAGAAAACACACGCTAAACATGGAGAAAACTGATTTTATACATTCCTGCTCCAGCAGGAATAAAAATGCGGAACTTGAAAACTAATTGTCGACTGTAGGTTGTCCCCTGCTTTATCTACGTCCTTCCGGCCTAATAGAAACCGGGAACCCAACCTGCAGTCTGATTGCAATAGTAGCCATCCGTCCTTGAGTCATCCTTATTAACGAAAAACCGCTTTGATAATTCCTTAAGGTGCTGGTATCCTTTTGTGCAGTGCTTTTGTGGTGATTTTTCGAAACGCCATAACATTCGCAATGTTTTATACATCGTTTTAAAGCTTAACTCCTGTACTTTAACATGAGCTTACGAAACTAGCAAAATTGGCAAGAAAATAGCGCAAAAATTCCGACATGCTGACATCTGACAGACTGAATATAGACCAAAAATATTTGAACATCGATTTCTCAAAACTGTAGAATCGGCCAAAATTTCTTCTTGTGAGTAGTATATATCCCCGCTTCCCCCCCGTTGCTTTTATGTTTATGTGCTTAAGCAAATTTAATGAATAACTGATAATATTGAACAGCTGTTGCAACATTGATTAATTGCACCTGTTTTGTACAACAACCAAAACGCTGTAGTAGCTTACTTCCTCTGACAATTGAATCTCACTAAGCATTTATTGCGCTGTTCTGGGTTATTGATTACTTACGCATTCACAATTGCCTAATCACAACCCTACGGTCTCCCCCCCACCCAAAAATTCAACCTCGCCCCCATTAACTTAAATAAGTACAGCAATACGTTTGCAGCTGTTTTTTTACACTTGCCTCGTACCTGATTAATACATTCTGTTCATCTTTAACTTAACTTTATAATTTCTTAATACACACATAACTACTTTGAGTTTAAGCTTTTTCACAAGCTTCGTGACATCATTTTATATTTGCATTTCAAGCTGTTACTTCTAGCGCACATCAATTATTTATCCCTTACGCATATGCTTACTTATTTATTTAGGCATCACATCTCAAGACACTACGCTACGACTTATGTAATTTTAGGACCATTCCAGATTTCCAGCTACCTTAATTTCTTTTTACGTTGAAAGCAGTTGTTAGGCTCGTGCAATAAACTTTTTAAAAAAGGCTTCTGGCAAAAGGTAAAAAGCATGCGCGGGCGTTAAAAATCAATATTTGCTGATTGAAGCAACAATCATCTTTATATAAAAAACAACCCCAGCAGCTAATATTGACGTGCTTCATGACGATATTGCCGCTGATTATGTCACATTAATACGTATCTCTTCTGCGTAAGCGGTAAGTCACAGATTACGTAATAGGCAAGATTTCTTGCCAAACTTTCACCGGTTGCGTAAGCAGCTGCATTCTCAGTTAAAGCATGAAATCGACAAGTCTTCCTTTCCAGACAAAACAAGTCTGCAGCCAGCCTGGTTTCAAGCTGCAATTACTACGCAAATACCTCTCCCTGCAAGTGATCAAACTTCATTTAAAATCAGATTTGCCTGGTTGTCTGATTAGTTATCACGCTGCCCGCAGGCGCAATCAGCTGCGCTGATTGCGCAAGTGTGCAGCGAACAACGCAATCACAATTTCTTTTCGGCCCCGCCGCCGCATTATTACTTTTCATGGCTGCTTTTTATTCTTGACAATGTCATTCACGAATCAAACATTTTAAATGCTACCATAACACTGATAGCAAATTTGATTTAAACATTTCAAGAGCATCAGAAGTGTCATTGAGTTATTCATCCCCCAGCCTAGTGATGGAGCGGTTCAGCTTCTAGGTCCATATTAAAATCTTTTTCTCTAACCTATCGTTGTTTAAATATCTTAAGCACTAATATATCAGATTATTTTACCAAAATAGATTATTAAAAGTTCATCAGAAATGCCATTGAGTTATTCATCACCCCAACCTAGTGGCGGAGCAGTTCGGCATATAATACGCCGCATGAATAACTCAATGGCATTTCTGTACCATTAGCTTACTGTATGCTAACGCATATAAAACTACGCTAGAGCTGAAACATCAGAGAATCAGGTTTCATAACTGACAGAGTAAGACTTGTTGGGCACTTTTGCGTGCTTTAACGACAGCACCTCGGGAAGGTTCTCTGTCACCGCTGTCATTGTTTTTCTTTTTTTATTTTTAAAACGCTACAGTTAAGACAAACAGCACTTACATTGCTAGACTAATAGATACCATTACAGATACAGGTTTACACTTAAATACAATCTTCAAAGCATTAACAAAGAAAATGCCTCAATGACACAATGTCCCTATACACCGTAAGGCCAACAATAAGGGTTAGCCTTACTTACATGTAATTAGTGTAAGTACTTACCCAAGCACGTAAGTATTTGCTTACCCAAGCAAGTAAGTATTTACTTACCCAAGCACGTAAGTATTAATCATGTCTTGTAAGTCTACGCTTACGGAAGAGTAAATTTAAACGTCTACACAAAATGGTATTACGACAAATACCTATGATAAATGATTTTCTAATTCAACATCATCTTCCCCAGGCTCGTCCCTATTGGTGAGAACGTATTCATCTATACTTCTGTTCTTCTCAACAGCGATTTTATACGCATCTAATGGTTCCATATCCTTATCATCCACGTTCTTTTTATCAATTATCTCCTTTATAATGGGATCATTACCGAAAGCAATGAGCTCAGTAAAATTATTCAACACCAGTCCGTTAATTGTTCTCCTGATGCGTGGGATAAGATCATCAAAGGCTTCTCTTTCTGCTTCTTTGCTTGAGTAACCATCTTCTTCGTATTCCTTTGATATCCGAGTTAAGCGCAACCTGTGTTTTGCTATGGCTTGTTCTTTCAGATCTTGCCAAAAATGTGCTAATTTCTCTCTGCTAGCACTGCTGTCATTGGTGTCAGTGATGTCCTCAGTTTCATAATCTTCTCCGTCAGTTTCTGAAGTACTGTGAGCCCTCAGCTTGTGAGTATACAAGCTTTGACGATGGCGGTATGCTTTTGAGCATTCTGAACACTCATACATGGTGATGGAGAATTTACGGTAAGATGAGTTCACTATAACAGCACCCCTTTTATTAATTTCTTTCCATCTACTTACGGTAAGCCTTACAACATACTGCGTCAGTACTTACTCATCCCTGACGTAAGTGACTTCGGCAAATCTTGTAAGTGGTTTACAAGTACTTACGTAGATAAACCTTTTGTTGGTGCTTTTGAGCAGTGCGCGCCGCAGTGAAACGGTCTGTCTATGTGGCGAAACACGGTCCGTTACATTACCGTTACAGTAGTATAACCCCCCTATATAACCCCGCTGTAATGCATTATTTCGCAAATTCACTACTATAATTGCACATTTGCTTGTTTTCTGACCTCACAGTCGCAGGCTTCATCACATTATTGCCGCTGATTATGTCACATTAATAAATATCTCTGCTGCGTAAGCGGGTAAGTCAAGTAATAGACACGTTTTCTTGCCCTACTTTCACTGGTTGCGTAAGCAGCTGTTTTCTCGATAAAAGCATAAAATCGACTAGTCTTCCTTTCCTGGTTGGTTTCCTGCCAGCCTGGTTTCCAGCTGCAATTACTACGCAAATTCCTCTCCCTGCAAGTGATCAAACTTGATTTAAAATCAAATATAACTGATTAGTTGTCACGCTGATTGCGCAAGCGTGCAGCGAACTATGCAATCCCAATTTCTTTTCCGCCCCGCCCCGCCCCGCCTCGCCCCATCGTATTATTACTTTTCATAGCTGTTTTTATGCTTGACGTAACATTATTTATGAATCAAACATTTTAAATGCTACCATATTGATAGCCAATTTGATTTAAACATTTAAAATGCATTAGAAATGTCATAAGTTATTCGTCACCCCAGCCTAGTGATGGAGCGGTTCAACTTCTAGTTCCATATTAACGTCTTATTCTCTAACCTATTCGTTGTTTAAATATTGTAAACACCAATATATCAGATTATTCAACCAAAATAGATTAATTATTAAACGTGCATCAGAAATGCCATTGAGTTTTTCATCACCCCAACCCAGGGATGGAGCAGTTCGGCAGCTAGTACACCGCATGAATAACTCAATGGCATTTCTGTACCCTTAGCTTACTGTATGCTAACGCATATAAAACTACGCTAGAGCTGAAACATCAGAGAATCAGGTTTCATAACTGACAGAGTAAGACTTGTTGGGCACTTTTGCGTGCTTTAACGACAGCACCTCGGGAAGGTTCTCTGTCACCGCTGTCATTGTTTTTCTTTTTTTATTTTTAAAACGCTACAGTTAAGACAAACAGCACTTACATTGCTAGACTAATAGATACCATAAAAAGAGGGGGGCAATGGCGAAAGGGGGGGTACAGATACAGGTTTACACTTAAATACAATCTTCAAAGCATTAACAAAGAAAATGCCTCAATGACACAATGTCCCTATACACCGTAAGGCCAACAATAAAGGGTTAGCCTTACTTACATGTAATTAGTGTAAGTACTTACCCAAGCACGTAAGTATTTGCTTACAAAACCAAGCAAGTAAGTATTTACTTCTTAAGCACGTAAGTATTAATCATGTCTTGTAAGTCTACGCTTACGGAAGAGTAAATTTAAACGTCTACACAAAATGGTATTACGACAAATACCTATGATAAATGATTTTCTAATTCAACATCATCTTCCCCAGGCTCGTCCCTTATTGGTGAGAACGTATTCATCTATACTTCTGTTCTTCTCAACAGCGATTTATACGCATCTAATGGTTCCATATCCTTATCATCCACGTTCTTTTTATCAATTATCTCCTTTATAATGGGATCATTACCGAAAGCAATGAGCTCAGTAAAATTATTCCAACACCAGTCCGTTAATTGTTCTCCTGATGCGTGAGACAAGATCATCAAGCGCTTCTCTTTCTGCTTCTTTTGCTTGAGTAACCATCTTCTTCGTATTCCTTTGATATCCGAGTTAAGCGCAAATTGTGTTTTGCTATGGCTTGTTCTTTCAGATCTTGCCAAAAATGTGACAATTTCTCTCTGCTAGCACTGCTGTCATTGGTGTCAGTGCTGTCCTCAGTGTCATAATCTTCTCCGTCAGTTTCTGAAGTATTGTGAGCCCTCAGCTTGTGAGTATACAAGCTTTGACGATGGCGGTATGCTTTTGAGCATTCTGAACACTCATACATGGTGATGGAGAATTTACGGGAAGATGAGTTCACTATAACAGCACTCCTTTTATTAATTTCTTTCCATCTACTTACGGTAAGCCTTACACAATACTGCGTCAGTACTTACCCATCCCTGACGTAAGTGACTTCGGCAAATCTTGTAAGTGGTTTACAAGTACTTACGTAGATAAACCTTTTTGTTGGTGCTTTTGAGCAGTGCGCGCCGCAGTGAAACGGTCTGTCTATGTGGCGAAACACGGTCCGTTACATTACCGTTGCAGTAGTATAACCCCCCTATGTTAACCCCGCTGTAATGCATTAGTTTCGCAAATTCACTACTGTAATTGCACATTTGCTTCGTTTCTGACTGACCTCTCAGTCGCAGGCTTCATCACATTATTGCCGCTGATTATGTCACATTTATAAATATCTCTACTGCGTAAGCGGGTAAGTCGAAGTAATAGACACATTTTCTTGCCCTACTTTCACCAGGTTGCGTAAGCTGCTGTTTTCTCGATAAAAGCATAAAATCGACTCGTCTTCCTTTCTGGTCAGTTTCCTGCCAGCCTGGTTTCCGGCTGGAATCACTACGCAAAATTCCTTTCCCTGCAAGTGATCAACTCTGATTTAAAATCAAGATATAACTGATTAGTTGTCACGCTGATTGCGCAAGCGTGCGGCAAAGAACTATGCAATCCCAATTTATTTTCCGCCCCGCCCCGCCCCCGCCCCGCCCCATCGGCCATTACTTATGACTGCTGCTTTTATGCTTGACGTAACATTATTTGCGAATCAAATATCTTTAAATGCTACCATATTGATAGCCAATTTGATTTAAATATTTAAAATGACAATGTCATAAGTTATTCGTCACTCCAGTCTTGGTGATGGAGTGGCTCAACTTCTAAGTCTACACAACGTCTTGGTTTTCTAATCTATTCGTTGTTTAAATATTTAAACACCAATATATCAGATTATTCTCAACCAAAATAGACTAATTAGTTAAAAGTGCACAGAAACGCCACGACACCCCAACCTAGTGATGGAGATATTCGGCAGCAGGCCGTATACACCCCAATGGTGAGCTCGCCCTTAGCTTACTGTTTGCCAACGTACAAACCATGCTATAGCTGAAACATCAGAGAATCGTGTTTCAACACTGACAGAGTACTTGTTCAGCACTTTGCGTAAGCTTTTTTAACGACAGCACCTGAAAGGTTTTTCTGTCATTAGTTTTTCTTTTTTTATTTTTAAAATGCTACAGTTACGACAAATAGTACTTACATTGCTAGACTAATAGAATATCAATATATGATGTCATACTTACAAAATTTCAAAGTACTCAACAAAGAAAATGCCACAATGACACAATGTTCATAGTGTTAGCCTACTTACATGTAATTAGTGGTACTACCCAAGCAGGTAAGTATTTGCTTACCCAAACACGTAAGTATTTACTGTCATGCCTTGAAAGTCTTCTACACAAAATGGTAATACGATAAGTACTATGATGAAAGACTTTGCACCCCGCCATCACCTCGTATTAGCTCATCGCCGCTGAGAACGTATTCATCTGAGCTGCTCCACGGCCGACAATGCAGTGGCCGGGTCTACGTTTCATTGTTCGTTCGTTCTTTGAATAATTATTCTCATAACGGGATCACTACCGAAAGCAATGAGCTTCAGCAAATTTTACTGACACCAGGCCGTTAATAGATCTTCGGATGCGTCGGCTAAGATCAATGCTAAGCTTTCCTATTCAGTTT
>JASAND010017734.1:0-37688 GCA_030248195.1 Trissonchulus latispiculum
GTGAATGTGTAGATTGGGGCTAGTTCTTGCCTCACAGGCCGAAGTAGCGTTTTCTAAAGGGCCAATTTTCCTTAATATTTATTTTTTTGTCAACAGACCGATGTGCCAGGTCTACGTGCTGAATAAAGCCAATTTTGAAAAATTAAAGGGCCTGGTACCCGCGCCATTGGACAAAGGTCCTATTCTCCTGGTGAATGTGTAGATTGGGGCTAGTTCTTGCCTCACAGGCCGAAGTATCGTTTTCTAAAGGGCCAATTTTCCATAATATTTATTTTTGTCAACAGACCGATGTGCCAGAACTACGTGCTGAATAATGCCAATTTTGAAAATTAGATGGTCTGGAACACGCGCAATTGGACAGTGGTCCTATTATGCTGGTGAATGTGTAGATTGGGGCTAGTTCTTGCCTCACAGGCCGAAGTAGCGTTTTCTAATGGGCCAATTTTCCATAGTATTTATTTTTTGTCAACAGACCGATGTGCCAGAACTACGTGCTGAATAATGCCAATTTTGAAAATTAGTGGCTCCGAACCCGCGCCATTGGACAAAGGTCCTATTCTACTGGTGAATGTGTAGATTGGGGCTAGTTCTTGCCTCACAGGCCGAAGCAGCGTTTTCTAAAGGGCCAATTTTCCATATTTATTTTTGTCAACAGACCGATGTGCCAGAGCTACGCGCTGAATAATGCCAATTTTGAAAATTAAAGGGTCTGGAACCCGCGCCATTGGACAAATGTCCTATTCTGCTGGTGAATGTGTAGATTGGGGCTAGTTCTTGCGTCACATTCCGAAGTAACGTTTTCTAAAGGGCCAATTTTTCATAGTATTTATTTTTTGTTATCAGACCGATGTGCCAGACCCACGTGCTGAATAATACCAATTTTGAAAATTAAAGGGTCTGGAACCCGCGCCATTGGACAAAGGTCCTATTCTGCTGGTGAATGTGTAGATTGGGGCTAGTTCTTGCCTCACAAGCCGAAGTAACGTTTTCTAAAGGGCCAATTTTCCATAGTATTTATTTTTTGTCAACAGATGGATGTGCCAGAACTACGTGCTGAATAATGCCAATTTTGAAAATTAAAAGGGTCTGGAACCCGCGCCATTGGACAAAGGTCCTATTCTGCTGGTGAATGTGTAGATTGGGGCTAGTTCTTGCCTCACAGGCCGAAGTAGCGTTTTCTAAAGGGCCAATTTTCCATAATATTTATTTTTTTGTCAACAGACCGATGTGCCAGAACTACGTGCTGAATAATGCCAATTTTGAAAATTAAAAGGGTTTGGAACCCGCGCCATTGGACAAATGTCCTATTCTGCTGGTGAATGTGTAGATTGGGGCTAGTTCTTGCCTCACAGGCCGAAGTAGCGTTTTCTAAAGGGCCAATTTTCCATAATATTTATTTTTTGTCAACAGACCGATGTGCCAGAACTACGTGCTGAATAATGCCAATTTTGAAAATTAAAAGGGTCTGGAACCCGCGCCATTGGACAAAGGTCCTATTCTCCTGGTGAATGTGTAGATTGGGGCTAGTTCTTGCCTCACAGGCCGAAGTAGCGTTTTCTAAAGGGCCAATTTTCCATAATATTTATTTTTGTCAACAGACCGATGTGCCAGAACTACGTGCTGAATAATGCCAATTTTGAAAATTAAAGGGTCTGGAACCCGCGCCATTGGACAAAGGTCCTATTCTGCTGGTGAATGTGTAGATTGGGGCTAGTTCTTGCCTCACAGGCCGAAGTAGCGTTTTCTAAAGGGCCAATTTTCCATAATATTTATTTTTTGTCAACAGACCGATGTGCCAGAACTACGTGCTGAATAATGCCAATTTTGAAAATTAAAAGGTTCTGGAACCCGCGCCATTGGACAAAGGTCCTATTCTGCTGGTGAATGTGTAGATTGGGGCTAGTTCTTGCCTCACAGGCCGAAGTAGCGTTTTCTAAAGGGCCAATTTTCCATAGTATTTATTTTTTGTCAACAGACCGATGTGCCAGAACTACGTGCTGAATAATGCCAATTTTGAAAATTAAAGGGTCTGGAACCCGCGCCATTGGACAAAGGTCCTATTCTGCTGGTGAATGTGTAGATTGGGGCTAGTTCTTGCCTCACAGGCCGAAGTAGCGTTTTCTAAAGGGCCAATTTTCCATAATATTTATTCTTTGTCAACATACCGATGTGCCAGAACTACGTGCTGAATAATGCCAATTTTGAAAATTAAAAGGTTCTGGAACCCGCGCCATTGGACAAAGTTCCAATTCTGCTGGTGAATGTGTAGATTTGGGCTAGTTCTTGCCTCACAGGCCGAACTAGCGTTTTCTAAAGGGCCAATTTTCCATAATATTTATTCTTTGTCAACATACCGATGTGCCAGAACTACGTGCTGAATAATGCCAATTTTGAAAATTAAAAGGTTCTGGAACCCACGCCATTGGACAAAGGTCCAATTCTGCTGGTGAATGTGTAGATTTGGGCTAGTTCTTGCCTCACAGGCCGAACTAGCGTTTTCTAAAGGGCCAATTTTCCATAATATTTATTTTTTGTCAACAGACCGATGTGCCAGAACTACGTGCTGAATAATGCCCATTTTGAAAACTAAAAGGGTCTGGAACCCGCGTCATTGGACAAAGGTCCTATTCTGCTGGTGAATGTGTAGATTGGGGCTAGTTCTTGCCTCACACGCCGAAGTAGCGTTTTCTAATGGGCCAATTTTCCATAATATTTATTTTTGTCAACAGACCGGTGTGCCAGAACTACGTGCTGAATAACGCCAATTTTGAAAATTAAAAGGGTCTGGAACCCGCACCGTTGGACAAAGGTCCTATTCTCCTGGTGAATGTGCAGATTGGGGCGAGTTCTTGCCTCACAGGCCGAAGTAGCGTTTTCTAAAGTGCCAATTTTCCATAATATTTATTTCTTGTCAACAGACCAATGTGCCAGAACTACGTGCTGAATAATGCCAATTTTGAACATTAAAGGATCTGGAACCCGCGCCATTGGACAAAGGTCCTATTCTGCTGGTGAATGTGTACATTGGGGCTAGGTCTTGCCTCACAGGCCGAAGTAGCGTTTTCTAAAGGGCCAATTTTCCATAATATTTATTTTTTGTCAATAGACCGATGTGCCAGAACTACGTGCTGAATAATGCCAATTTTGAAAATTAAAAGGTTCTGGAACCCGCGCCATTGGACAAAGGTCCAATTCTGCTGGTGAATGTGTAGATTGGGGCTAGTTCTTGCCTCACAGGCCGAAGTAGCGTTTTCTAAAGGGCCAATTTTTCATAGTATTTATTTTTTGTCAACAGACCGATGTGCCAGAACTACGTGCTGAATAATGCCAATTTTGAAAATTAAAAGGGTCTGGAACTTCAAAATTAGGTTTATTTTTAGGCGTTTTTGCAAAGTTTTAAAGTTATTTTAAGTCATAATTTTAGAAAAAATTTTTCAAAAAATGACCACTTTTTGCCCAAATTTTGGACTCTCCAAACTTTTTGGATACAAAAATCGCATGGGTAGCCGAAAATTGGGGGAGGGTATGTCAAAGATTCGGGGGGTGGGTAAAATTGGTCAAAAATTTTGAGGGAGCTACCTCCCCAGAGGAAACTATGCAGAAAACCGAGTTTTTGGGTATTGGAGCATCGGATAACTACTACCCTGTGCCCACTTCCTTAAAAAGGACGTTGGCCAATCAACATGCTTTCTGTGAAAGTGTGCCAACAGCCAACAGACATTCTAAGAGAGGACGCCTGCTTGTCAAATAGATTCTTTTTTTAAAAATGTGAATTTAAGTAGGAAAGGAAATGACATTCTTAGAATTTATGTCAGTTGTTAACACAGATTCTCTCTATAGTGTTATAAAGGGTTAATGGCCGTAAAGGAGTTATTTGAAAGACCAAAAGATGTGCCTTTTACGACCAAGCTATATTGCAAAATTCCATTTTTTGCATTTACAACATAATTTATTCATGTCCTAGGATCAATTTATAGCATGAATTACGCTGACAGCTATATCCAGTACATCTCAGTGCGCCAACAGGGACCCTCGGACTCCGAATATCACAAAACAGCGATTTTTCAAAATTTCAAAATATGGCATATTATATATCAATCGAAAGCTCTAAGTGCAGGGATGAATTATTCTCACAGAACTATTGCTCGGAAATGCTTCCATTTTGAGTTAAGCGCTGTTAAATATTTCATTATTTAACCTTGTTTGTGGGGCCTTGTTTCTTTAAAAAATCCTTTAAGGAAGCTTCTGATCGTACTCTCTTGGTTTGAACTATTCAAAAATATGTTTATTGATGGTTTTTAAATGTGAATAACAAAAGTAGCTCAAAACTTAAAGTTGATTTACGAAAACTTGCTTCAGTGGGCTACAGCACCCTCATATTCGCTGATTGTACTCAATGTACTCAATTGTGCTCAATTGTACTCAATGAATGGCTCGTAACTTACGGAGAAGTGAACGAAACAACTCAAAATTTAAACTTGAAATGTACGACATATGTGGCTAGATTATATGTAAAAATGAGCAAAATCCATGGTCTAAAAGTTTTTCACGATGGACCCCCCCCCCTTAAGGTGGTGATTTTTTTGGAGACACCAACTTTGAACCATGATTACTCATTGACTTCGGAGTTAAGAATCCTTATTTATATCAAAATGAAGCTTAACGTTTTTTCTTTCTAGTGAACAGAATTTAAATAATTTTGGAATTTGAAAAGAAATTAACGAAGTTTTGAAGAAATGCAATCTTTCAGATTTGTTGCAGAAGGAAGAAAATTTTTGCCAGAGACATTGATCATATCATGTGTTACCTCTATCAAATACGTACCTGGGGACGTGGGAAATTTTTAAAACCATCGAATTAATACAAAAAAAGGACTCAATAATCGATAAGTCTCAACATTCTGAACAACTTTTCTTATTGTACCAGGTCATGATATTGTTTCTACGATGATATAAATTCCATCGAAGTTTAGCCACATGCCGGTTTTGAGCAGTTTTCCACTATTAGCACATAATAAAGCATTCATCAAAAACCCATTACAATGCCTAACTCCGCCAAACATGGCAGACATTTAACCATATATTCTGATTATATTCTGTGAAAATTCAGAAAATTTGGAATACTTTGCGAGATTAAGCTCGACAGGTCACCTAGTGAAAAATTTACAATTTTCAAATTTAGCGGCTACAGTACTGCTGAACGAGAAGTTACTGTGGGCGTTGGTTTGGTGTGTGAATTACCGGAGTCCGTATAAATATGTGCGCAAAGTTTTAGGTCTTCAGCTTTCCCCGTAAAAACTTCAGAGCTTTCGAAATATGAACACAAGTACCTTGCCGGAAGAAGCTTTCAACTAGTAATAGACCACAAGCCGCTCGTCACTCTTCTACATCCCAGGAAAGGAATCCCACAGTTAGCAGCAAGCCGACTAAAAAGATGGGCTATCATCTTGATGGGATATAACTATGACATTGTGTACCGATCCACATCATCCCATGCCATCGCGGATTTCTTGTCCCGCCTACCGTTGCCTCAACTGGAAACAGAAAGTCAGATGTCTAACGAAGTGTCAGTGCTCTGTGTCAGCTCGGTAGAGACAATCGAGCTCACTAAGAAGTATTGGTCGATGAAACCAGGAAAGAGGCTGTCCTCGGCCAAATAATCAAGTTCGTCAAGTTAGGCTGGCCCAAAAATACTGAGGACCGGCATCGGCCTTATTGGCTGCGGCGACATGAAATTTCACTGGAACAAGATTTCCTCATGTGGGCGGATAGGATAATTATACCTTCCCAACTATGGTTAATGATGTTGGAGTTATTGCATTCAACACATCCCGGAATGGTGAAGATGAAAGGTTTAGCCAGGTCATACCTACGTTTGGTGGCCTAAGATAGACTCTGATATAGAAAATATGGTAAAGATGTGGTAAAATGTGCCGCTCCTGTCAAGTCAATCGACTCACCCAATACCTTTCTACATCCAATGGCACCCTCATTGGCAAAGAGTTCATATTGACTTCGCCGGACCATTTCTGGGTCACATGTGGCTGGTAATGATCGATACTTACTCAAAATAGCCCGAAGTAAGAAAAATTCCGAAGATCACCGCGCAAGCTACTATCACTGTAATAACCGAGATTTTCACCAGTCAAGGATATCCGCAGTATTTGGTATCTGATAATGGCCCAACATTTGTTTCAAAAGAATTCGCAAATTTCTTGCGATCGAAAGGAATCAATCACATTTTGATACCCCCCCCTACCACCACCCTCAAAGCAATGGGCAGGCCGAAATCTTTGTAAGGACATTCAATTCAAACGATCATTGAAAAAGAAATCGGCGGATGAGCCCATAAGCGTTACGGTTCTACTGCACTTTCGCATTACACCCATTCCACAACAGGTGTTCTTCCGTGTGCGTTGTTCCTTAATCGCAACCTACGGAATGATATAAACTGTTTCCTGCCTTCGCTGATCCACAATACTGGGCCTGAACGCAAACGGGCAACTAGTCTGTCCTCGGGGCGGTTTGTCCTGCTGCGTGATTTCGTTTGGGTACGGGACTATAGAAAGCCACACCAGAAATAGGTCGAAGGGACAGTAGAGTACGCCCTAGGAACGGTCATGTACATGGTAAAAGTGGAGGGTGCATTATTAAAGCGCAATATTGATCAAATTCGTAAAAGGGTTGCCGTAAAGAGTGGAAAAGAGTTCAGGAAAGACATTAAGAAGCCGAATAAAAAATTTGACCATTTTATTTGGTTTCCTTCGGATAATGCACCACAAGAAGCTCCTGCTCCTCTGCCAGACGAGCAAGAACCTCGACCTGCGCCGGAACCTCAACGTCGATATCCCAACTCGCCACCAACGACGTCCATCTACTTTTATTCCTGGTTCTGATCAAGGCTTTATACAACATTGATTGATCAGAAAATTAAAGGGGAGAAGTGAAGCATCTTAAAAGAACATTTAGCAATCTGTTTATAGATCTGTACCTATGCATAATATAGTTAAGTAGTAGTTGATAGAGGAAGATCGACCCTCATGTCAATACTTTGCTATAACATTCCTACTTAAATTCTTGTTACAACGTGAGTCATTCCTTCAACAGTTGGGTGTTAGACTCCATAGCAAGTACGGCTGTGCTTATTTCGAAGTCAACCCCATTTCTCCCACCCGCTGTTCGTTGTTCGGTCTTTCACCTTTGGTCAAGCTTCCCCACAGCTTCTGTTGCACTATTTTTGTCTCAAATCTTCATTCTCATTATTATAGCTTGAAATTTTTGTTGTAGTGACTTCCCAGCATAGCTCTATCTTCGCTAATTTTTTTTGCAACCACCTCACCCCAGTCGGTGCTCCGGATAGGGTTAGTGCCATTTTTGAAGGAAGGGGATGCTGACACTGAATAACTGCCATAGCAACAACCCGAGGTGTTCTACAAGGCTATCAGTAACGTCCATTACGTCCACCGTAATGGAGGTGCTGTGGTAGCTCCACCAGACAGGCGGCCACTCCTTGACAATCTAGAAATTGCCCAGGAGGGATTTTCGAAATAGGGGTGCTATAGCTTATTTTTTGTTTAAACTGAAGACTTGACATGATCCTCCACTTGTAGCAGTAAGAAACCACTGCGCTACAGGAGGCTCCATTTGCTAGTTTGCTGTAACTGTTATGACTTGACCATCATTGAATCCGCACGAAGCCAACTCAGTTTTAGCTTAAATTTATTTTATTTTCGTTTAATAGGTTCAATTCAGTTAGCCCGAGATTTGTACGTAGTTGCTAAAGCTCCCTGAATTGTAGGGAGTCCACCTACGGACTATCTCCCTCGGCGATGCGAAAGCCAAATACTTCCTTGCTTACTTACTTACTTATTTGTTAACTTACAGTCCCCTTAGTGTACGTTAATTCCTGTTCTCAATCAGTGCACATTCGCCTGCAGTCATCCATGACTTTTCGAACATTAGTGGCTATGGCTCTTTCTTGTTTGTTGGGGTGAACAGTTGAACTGATCAGCAAAGGACAATTGGTTTGGGCTATTCATTCACTGAAAAATCCTCAGGACAGGAAATCCTTTAGTTAAGAACAAGCTAAGCAGTTCATTTCAACTCGAATGGAGGATTATGCCTTCATGAGCGTTTTCCGATTACTATTTTCAAAAGGGATATATTAATATAAATCTGAGCTTTTCAATTCCGAGCATCAACATTTCTCTAAGCCCGGGAGAGTTAAACTCCCCGTTTCATCTCACAAAATGCAGTTAGTAGTTACAGATCAGCATGCAGTAAAATTTAACAGAGCATAAACGAAAACGCAATGAGTTTTTATTTCTCATCAACATGCAAACGGTTTGTTTGCATCAGTTTAATAATAATGAAGTACTTCAGAAAAATCCATGGTTAATGATTGTTGCAGCAGTCCGTTTTTTCTTTTCTACGCTAAAAAAGAGTGGAGGATTTGTGTTTTGCTTTGTTGGAAGAGGGCAAAAACAGTACTTAGATAGCTACTAAAAACTGTCATTAAAAGTGAGCGCAGCGAGAAGTTATAGCAAAAACGAAATTAAAAGTTAGTTAAACGGAGGTACAGGATATTGTAAAAAGCTTTTAACTACTAATTTTTCATAATTAAACCATTGCTTAGAACTACCGACCGTTTTATGTTTATTCACTTCACTTCTCAAGCGATTCTGTGAGCTGGTATAAATAGGTTGTGATTTTGGGAGTTGAGACAGTCCTAATTTGTGACTTGATTCGTAGAGGTTTTCTTGTCAACTGCTCTGCTCCAATCTTCTAGTCCGTGATAATGGGGATCTCCGAATTCGATAAGGAGAGTCGGTCTCTCCACCTCCGTCGAGTGGCCTTCATATCCGTGGGCGCTGAGTACTGTCGCCGTCGCCGCTTCTCTTGTCACTTTCCCCTCAATCTTTCACTACGTTCAAACTCTGCAAGCTGAAGTGGAAAATGAACTCGAATTCTGCAAGGTAGTTTATTGTTGTAGGAAACTGTGCACTGAAATTGTTCTTTCTCAAAGTACGACTGGGCAAGATAATTTCTAGCCAAACCTGCTACTTGGATTTTCTGGTGACTTCAAGAGATGTATATTTCAGAGTGTTCCTTAAAAAGGAATTGGAGAATCGAAAGCTCAATTTTCCCTTTAGTTTTTTAAGTTAAATTCGGCAAGAATTACTTAAAAATAGTTTAATCCTAGCATTAAAACAGCAACGGTTTCACAAATGCCGCATGTAATTTCACAGAATTTTATTATTATAGAATCTTTAATAAAAATTACTATTTCTGATTTGGCCATCTTTTCCCGTAGCCCTTCTACCAGGGCTGGTGGACCAGGAAGACCGATGAGATAAGACGGGAGGCGTCAGGCACCCTTCTACTCACGAAACCAGGACCTAGGAGAGACAAGGGAATCGGGAGGTTCAGCTTTTCGTTCAGGATGGAATAAAAATTTTGGTTCGGCAGGGGTTCGAACCCTGACGCTTGCAGTTTCGAATCCGACATGTTAACCACTGCACTACTAGGCCATCCGCTGAATATCAGGCTTGTCAGTCCTTCTTGTGCCTGCTTACCTATCTATATATTTTTGCATAAAGTGTAATTCTTTTGTAATGATTTCAGTTTCAATCCCGTGACATGTGGAAGGAGATGGTGGACATCGCGCAAGGTCAGGATGGAGTGAAGAGTGACCAGATCTCGAGAGCCCTCAGCATCCTCAAGAGCGCCGATCCCACACTGGAGACGAGAAACCTCATCAAACGACAGGCCGATCCCAGACCTGAATGTAAGACACTTATCTATGATTAATAGTTGCATCGAAATAGATGAATCTAAAAGAACTTACCAAAAGAAGAGAGCTGCCACGACAAACATGAATGCTTATTCGTTGACAAGATCGCTACCACACCTGGGTAATGAAAGACTTAGGTGCTGGTCACATTCGGTTCTAAGAAGGATGCTTCGAATTTTAGTCTAAAATTGCGCACCTGTTTAAACAATACAACAGAATTTCTGAATATTTACACTTGGAATCCAGACTCAATTTTTTGGCGTTTTCTGAAGATGCACAAAAATTCCTCACCTCACCTCACAGCTCTCACCTAAGTTTGCTTGTCGTGTACAATTTTCCATACCTTGATCCTAACCAACTAACCATAGCAGCAGCCATTTGCACACCTATTATAAAAGGAGGGGGATCGCTCTTTTCAACCATCTCCGATTTTGCTCATTTTTGCATATTTTTTACTCCAAATGGGTCCGCCATACAAGACAAGTGCGTTTTGCGTAATGTTGCTTCTATCGTTCTGTACAGCCCTTCAAATGTGACCTCGACATGTGTTAAACATGGGAAAATGAAAAAGTTAAATTGAAAAGTAAAAAAGTTTTCGCTCTATGAAAGATACAACTTTGCACATGTCGTCCCTGTGCTCCTTATAATGAATTCAGACACAAATTAATGAACCACAAAACAAAACAAAACAAATGTGGAGAAACCTGCAATCTTTCCTCCAAAACGCTATCTTTCGCAATTTTCACATTCTTTCGACAACCGTTCACTAACAATCAAGTCAAAAGCAACCACATTTGGGCAGGTTGTTTCCTCATATCTGCCAATGTACTTGGAAAAAAGAAATGATTAAACGTTGTGATGTTCTGATGTGTCGGCGCCTTTGATCCTCTATGGGTGAAAAATTTAAATTTCTAATTTTCTAAATCATGTCAAATTGGGTCAATCGATAGCTACTCGAACGAGGAACAACTTTCTCATTGAAGTATGGGTCTAAAACGCTGCCTGGTAGCAGGTTAGCGCTAGTTAACGCCTTACTCCCCAATGCACCAAATTGAGATCTGTTCATAATTATAGTGTGCATTGTGAGCGAATAGCTAGCTAACCTCAAGCCACTTTTGCAGTGAAATATTCTCCCTGTAAATGCTTTAATTTGGCGTATTGGTCAACCCTATATTCGCTGGCGTTCGGACTCCACGTGACCTTAAAGGGTTCATCACCAAAATTTTCAAGTTTGGCGGGTTTTAACTTGAATAACTCTGACACAGCATGATATTGAATTCCAATATTTTGTCTTGTTTTTCAGAACATATGTACCAAAATGAGCAAAATCCATAACTATCGATTTTGGACCACAAAGCGACCCCCCCCCCTTAAGACGCCATCATGGCATATGGCACATATTTCTGTTTCCTAAGCCGTGAGTGGTGTCTCCATGCTCGTACCGACTGAACCACTGAATGATTTAAAATGCTGATTCGAGTTTATACACTTAGAACTCTACAAACCGTATTTGTCAACCTAAGTCTTTCAATAAATTCTGTTTACGTATTTTGAGACTAGCGATATGGATTTTTCAGTAAATGGCTCATTTTTATTGTTTCGGTTGTCTTGGTAGTTTCATAATTGTTTTCTTGTTCAATGTTTGCAATGTTTAGGTTGCACCTGCCACAAGGGCAAACCTGGGCCACCGGGCGCACCAGGTCGGGACGGTCGGGAAGGGAGTCCTGGTGGTCACGGAAATCCAGGCGCTCCAGGGAGACCGGCTCCTGATGTCCAGATCCCAAGCAACCTCTTCCCAGATCAGTGTCCCTGCGAATCCGAGGGAGGTCCTCCGGGCCCCCAAGGTCCCAAAGGCCCACCTGGCCCCGACGGGAACCCCGGAGGTCGTGGACAGGACGGGTCCAATGGACAACCAGGAGGTGAAGGTCCCCCAGGCCCACCCGGACCCCCTGGTCCTGGAGGCCCACCTGGACCACGAGGACCACCCGGAGAGCAAAGAGACGAACAAGGACCACAGGGACCACCCGGGCGACCCGGCTCTCCAGGAGGACAGGGCGAACCTGGTGAGAACGGAGCCAATGGAAACCGAGGTAATCCGGGCACAGATGGTTCTCCTGGCGATCCTGGTTTCGCTGGAGGTGACGGAAATCCTGGATCTCCCGGGAATCCTGGCGACCCGGGTGAGCCTGGAACTCCTGGTGGTTGTGATCAATGTCCAGCAGCTCGATTGGCTCCGGGATACTAAATTCTTAATCCACACTGATTGTTGTAACATAATGTTGGCGAGTATTAATTAGTTAGTCCTAACTAAGTTACTCTACCACTTCTGCACTTAGATTACTCTGCCATAAAATGCATATTTTCCTAAGTGAAAAGTCTTCTACAGACATACCTATCGAATCCCATTCATTTATTAGCCCACAGATTTTTGATTTTTCAAACAGTTTGATATTTTGGCTTTCGACACAGTAAGGATTTTATTTCTCAGACATGGTCAATAAGTGTTGATACTCAGAATCAGCTGCCAGAAAAAGCTTCAGAAACACTTCTTTCTTTTTCCCATCTGTATGTAGCAGTTAGTTTTTTCAACAGTTTGTGGCGTCAATGTTTCAATAAGTTTGGAATTTTTACTTAGCGCTAAATGTCTATACTGAATACTTTTATACGGTAGAGTAAAAGATTACAGAATAAAAATTTGACTGCTGAAAAGATACGTGCCGGCCGAAATAACGAATCAGTACAGATGAGTTGAAAACGCAATCTGATTTCGAAAGGTAAACTTCCAAGCGAAAATTTAAAATTTTAGCTAAAATTCGCATTGATACGATTTGCAACAAGGTCAATTAAATTCAGGCAACAATTAAATTGGGTAAATTCAGAAGGTCCTAGCATTTGTACAAAAATATACTGAGATAATTCAAAAACAGATCTGAGTCCATTGTATTAAATTAAACCAAATGTTTGTCCAAAAACAAAACTTATCATTTCGGATAAACAAAATTCTTTAGAAATGAGTGAAGTTGTGGTGGAGTAGCCGTCCTGCATGAAATGGAGGAAAACTGTAAATACTGTTATCACTTCCTTTCTGTTGTAAATTGTACTTGTTATGACGTCTATCATTTGCTTGTTACTGTTTGATCCTTTTATACCACTGTTTTAGTTTTGCGTGCTTGGTCGCATTAAAGAAACTGAACATTTCACTTTGTATATCAGATTTTAGCTGAATATCATTTGTTAGGTTAATGCTAATCTAAAAACTAACTAAACCTAATTCTTAAGCCTTGGAGAGCCAACACCTCCATTAAAATCTACAAATCAGTCTTAATTTTACACCTTTGAGTCTAGTATAGCCTTAATAATTTGTACTCTAACGATTATCAGACCTGTCGGTCCGGCTCACAGTAGTTTCGTCGTAGAAAATGCAACAGCATATAGTCAAGCCAGATTGGTAATCTGATACACATAATTCTTGATCTCAGACTGCATTGCCACAATCCTCCCCTACTTAACTTCAAATCTATAATTTTAGAAATTTAAATATAAGTTATCTGTTTAGAAGAGCTATGTTACGGTCTAATTGGCCTAAACTAGGGTATCACAATTAATTGCCAAAACATGGGAATAACACGCAGTTTTGTGCCAGTTTTGTTTTCTCAAACGGAATCAAATGGAATATCAAATGGATATCACACTGCTATGAGTTTAACGATTTCAGGGAACAATAAACCATTGTGACGACAGTTGCATCAATTGTTTTTGTCATTATATTCCTAAAAACAAGGATCCTTTCTTCAGTTGCAATATAACTGGCCGAATTAATTCGTTTGTCTGAAAAAATGAATTCAACTGGAAACAAAAACGCGCCACTAATTTTAATAAAATAGCAAATTGTGTAAAGCGAATAGGATGCCTGGCGTGAATTGGTTTGTGCTACAGTCTATTCACTTGGCAACTCAAGCGATTCTGGGAGCTGTTATAAATAGGTAGTGATCTTTGGAGTAAAACAGTCCTAATTTGTGACTTGATTCGTAGAGGTTTTCTTATCAGTCGCTCTGCTCCGATCTTCTAGTCCGTGATAATGGGGATCTCCGAATTCGATAAGGAGAGTCGGTCTCTCTACCTCCGTCGAGTGGCCTTCATATCCGTGGCGCTGAGTACTGTCGCCGTCGCCACTTGTCTCATCACTTTCCCCTCCATCTTCCACTACGTTCAAACTCTACAGGCTGAGGTGGAAAATGAACTGGAATTCTGCAAGGTATGAACAACTTAATCACACATCATTAAGACGTAAATTGAATTAAACAATTGTCTTACGTCTTAGGGGGTCATGTTTTCTGCCTGTGACCTTTGTCTCTCGCCCGTCCATAATCAATAGAGATATTTATAATAGCGGGAACAGTGACGTTTTTCCACGTTTTCTCGCTGTGAGTAACCTGCAACACAGACGCTGAAGCAGAATAGCTGCCCCCACAGAAAGTTGCAAGAGTAACAAGAGTTGCTCGCACAAATAACAGCAAGCAAAACTATCGTACCCGCAAATTCGCATTTTATTTATTACCAAGAGTACGTAATATAAGAGTATGGAACTCTTACACTAGCATGTACAAATCATGCTAGGTATGCTCGGTTCATTAACTCGGGACCCCCCCGAAACTTCCGGGTGGGGGGGTTCGACTTAGCACTAATTACACGCTTTCATATAAGCGTGTGTCCGCTTCCTGAAAGGCCCATTACCCTAAGGCTTACTGTATATAATTTACTAGTTATTTTAATTAATTAATTATAACATTAATTAGGTTAGTACAATCAAAAACTAATTCGACAACTTTGTAGCATTTTTTCTGCTAATGATATAAAATGATATAAACATAATGATATAAAATGATATACAATGATATAAAAATTGTTGCACACTGCATTCCTGCGAATTTTTGTATTGTGCAACAATTGTTATATCATTGGAAAGAGCAGAAAAAATGCTACAATGCTGTCGAACTAGTTTTTTATTTGCATTAACCTAATTAAAGTTATAATTAATTAATTAAAATAACTAATAAATAGCATACAGTAAGCCTTAGGGTAATGGGCCAATCAGCAAGCAGACACACGCTTATATGAAAGCGTGTAATTAGTGCTAAGTGGGATCCCCCCGGAAGTTCCGGGGGGCAGGTCCCGAGTTAATGAACCGAGCATACCTAGCATGATTTGTTCATGCTAGTGTAAGAGTTTCATGCTGTTATTATTATGTACTCTTGCTATGTACTCTTGCTATTACTGATACTTTTCGAATACTTCATTTTTATGAACCACGTTTGATAAATCAAAACTGTTTAACTGTGCCGTCAATAGATAAATTAGATGCTGATGTGATACTTAGAAGTTCGCCGTACCTATAAGTAAACATATATTTAATTCTCATCGCTGTTTCGTTATTTTAGTCCCGCTCCCGTGACATGTGGAAGGAGATGGTAGACATCGAGCAAGGTCAAGATGGAGTGAAGAATGATCAAATCTCGAGAGCCCTCAGCATCCTAAAGAGCGCTGATCCCACACTGGAAACAAGAAACCTCATCAAACGACAGGCCGATCCTAGACCCGAGTGTAAGAATTTCAGTTTGACAACAGTCAATCTCAGACTATTGCTCAATCATTGTTGCTGATCTTAATGATATTTAAGGCTATTTCAAACTTGTAAACAGCGTACAGATAATGTGACATACATAACGGATTGCATATTAATAGCTCAATATAGATAGTTCTTATTCTTTCTGTTGATTTTTTTATCAAATCAAACTTTTTGATCATCTGTTTTATCATTTTTAGGTTGTACCTGCCACAAAGGCCAGCCAGGCGCACCCGGAGGTCCAGGCCGCGACGGTCGCGACGGTGTTCCAGGAAGACATGGAGATCCCGGAGCTCCCGGCCGACCCGCGCCCAATGTAGAGGTACCAGCCAACATCTTCCCAGAGCAATGCCCGTGCGAAGCTGATGCTGGTCCTCCCGGTCCCCAAGGCCCCAAGGGTCCACCTGGCCCCGATGGTGGCCCTGGACTGAATGGACAGGATGCTGGTGATGGAGAGCCCGGCGGTCAAGGACCACCTGGTCCTCCTGGACCACCTGGACCCGGAGGCCCACCTGGCCCACGAGGACCACCCGGAGTGCAGGAAGATCAGCAGGGACCACCTGGCCCAGCTGGACAACCTGGCACACCTGGCGGTCCTGGTGAACGTGGAGGACCAGGAGGCAACGGAAGCAACGGGGATCCTGGCGCAGATGGACCTCCTGGGGACAACGGTTCAGCTGGCAACGATGGCACTCCTGGATTACCTGGCACACCTGGCGTCCCTGGCGAACCTGGTGCACCTGGCACATGCGATCACTGCCCGCCTGCTCGTTTGGCCCCAGGATATTAAGCAATTAAAATCTAGTCAATCGTCTACTTTTGTATATAATGTTATGTTATGCACTTGATCATGATTCTATCTTATATTATCATTTCAGCTGCTGAACCACAGTTTTGCAGAGAATGATTATTTTTTTAAATTTTGATGTCAAATTAAAAATGCATGTTTCAATTTTGAAATCAAATAAAGTTTTAATTCAGAAAACTGTGGATTAGTAGCGATGCTGCACAAGATGGAGGAAAACTGTAAATACTGTTAACTTATTTTTCTTTACAGAAATTTTATATTTATTATGATGTCTACCATTTGCTTGTTATTGTTTGTTCTTCTTATACAACTGTTTAGTCGCATTCTTGTTTGCATTAAAATACTTTTACAATTCACTATTGTTTTGAATCGGGATAGTCAGATCCAGCAACATTAACTAATACTGTAAACAACACGCCAGTCGCCGTCCGCCGGCTGCCAAAAAATCTCACCGGTCGGCTGCAGGCTAAATTTCCTAGTACCGTTTTATCACCAGCTAGATATGCTCTAACAGATATTTCTGGTAGTTAGGTCTAATTTTCGTTTTGCATCCTTACGTTCGGTATGCTTTTAATGGATTTATTTTTGTAGGGCTCGAAACGCGAACCTGAAGTTCAAAATCTTTTTATACATTTCCGATAAAAGTATGTGTACATGTTATACCTACACACATGCATACATAAAAACAATTCCGTTTAGCATGGCGTTAATGGTTTCTAAATGAAGATTTCTCTGTGGTGGTACAATTTGTAGAAAAAAGCTAAACTCATTGTGCCAATATCGAATTTATTTATCCAAAAATTTCCTCCTCTTTTCAGTCGAACAGTCTTTTGAAACCTGAACAAGTTTCTTATACAAAACGAACAAAGCGGAAATTCCATCAGGCTAAGCTAAAGGCAACAATCTATCCTATCATGTTTCAGGACAAATTCTTCAGAAACTACGGTGATACGAGGGCTAGGACATTTTCTGTCATAGACCGATACTGAGTCTACCACACTGAGCTAACATTTAGTTTAGTTTAACTTAATTTAGTTCTCCTTAAAGTCTTACACAGGTATGCAGAAATGTTCTCGTTTCTTAAAAATTATTTGATTGCCCAATTTATTCTCCCTTATTCAGTGACAACTATTTTCAAGCATTTTCTAGTATGTGCATGCTTTCCATGTGGGCAAAATAAAGTCTAAATTTTTGTCTGGGGCAACTTGTGTCGGAAAGGACAAGACAGGTTGCCCTGTGCGAGACTGCAGTAACGGTACGCCAGCTTGGCTTGGGGACTATGTTTTCTGTCCGTAGTCTTCTTCTCTCCGCCTCTTGCTCGTTTGCAGTCTGCTGAGGGAAACACATGAAAGGCCTCACGTGGAGTCTAAAGGTGACGATGGGGCGAAGCGGAAGAAGGTGCGTTTCAAAGACTCAAGAACTCAATCTCCAATAACAGTCTTTTGCTTCACTACAATCCTAGAGCACCTTTGAAACTAGATGGCGATGCCTCTTCTGTAGGGCTGGGCGCAGTTCTGTCATAAATGGGCTACGTTGGAAAAGAAAGACCAGTGGTTTTCATTTCACGAAGCCTCAACAAAGCCGAAAGAAATTATTCACAAATTGAAAAAGAAGCTTTAGCGATTGTGTGGTCCGTTAAAAAGCTACATAAATATGTGGCGGGAAGACAGTTTCAGCTAGTAACAGATCACAGACCCTTGGTAGCGGTGTTTCATCCACTAAAAGGTATTCCTCAGCATGCTGCAAGTCGTCTTCAGCGCTGGGCCACAATTCTAATGGGGTACCAGTACCAAATCGGTCAACCAGAGAACACGTGAATGCTGACTTCCTGTCACGACTGCCCTTGCCAGAAGTAGAAAAAGAGTTTAAGTCATCAGAGGATGTGTCCTCGATTTTTCTTGATAAAGTGAATCAGATTTATCTGACACTGCTCAGCTTCAAGAAGCCTCGAAGAAGGCTGGAGTTAGCGCAAGTGATTACATTTGTGCAGAAAGGATGGTTGATAATACCCTGGAACCATTCAAACGCCGGAGAAATGATTTATCAATGGTGCACGGCTCATTGGTATGGGGCTCTCGAATGATCATTCCACGGAATCTGAGAGCTTACGTACTGAAATTACTTCATACAGGTCACCTGGGCATGGATAAAATAAAGGCGCTGGCCAGATCATACGTATGGTGGCCAGTGATAAAGACATCGAAGATACCGTGAGAAGTTGCCAGCTGTGTCAAGAACACCAAGATTCTCCCCCAAAGTGTTTACACCCATGGATGTCACCAACAAAACCCTGGCAGCGCATCCATGTGGACTTTGCAGGACTATTCTTGGGGAAAATGTGGCTTGTGGTCATTGACAGTTTCTCCAAATGGCCAGAAGTAAAAATGATGACAAAGAGCACTTCTAAAAGCAACTATACAGATGTTAACAGAAATCTTTTCTCAACAGGGATTTCCAGAACAACTGATATCCGACAATGGGCCCAACTTCACATCAGCAGAATTCCAAAATTTTCTTGATTCAAATGCAATACTACATATCACAAGTCCTCCATATCATCCCCAAAGTAAAGGGCAAGCCGAAAATTTCATCAGAACCTTTAAAACGCCATGAAGAAAACCGGGAAAGAACAAGACTTGGGCCTCGCCTTGGCTGAGTTTCTACTGCATTACAGAATTACTCCACATGCAGTTACAAGAAAGACCCCGTCAGAACTTCTCATCGGCAGAACTCTGCGCAACAGCTTCAGTATCTTGCGCCCCACACCTACTGTAGAGAGGAAAGTAGGTTTTGAAAAGCCAAAGAACATTCGAACCAGAATCACCAGTGTAGGTCCGTTCCTTTGGGAAATATTCATCAAAATTGGTGAAAAGGATCATTGTGCAATGCGTCGGAAAGGTTGCGTACAAGGTCCGAGTTGGGTCGCAGGCTTGGAACCGTCACGTGGATCAACTACGCTCCCGGGTAAACGGCGGTGTCAAAACAGGGTTCCCCAACCTCCTAGTTTTTTCCTTCAGACGATTATCCTATTCAGGACGCAGCTCCTGCCGACTTTCCTATGGAACCACCACCTGCTGTTTTGCCTGAACCCGCGGCCTCGCCTCCTCGTAGATATCCTATGAGGGACCGCAGACGACCTTTGTCCTTTTTACCAAACAGCGACAAGGGTTTTGTTCGCCCGGACTAAACATTAACTGGAATTAGAAGAAGTTTTGGAAGGGAAGAAAATGTAGCGTTTAAAATGTCTAAAAGCTAAGGAAACAGTCAAGTTCTGATCTGTCTATTAAATGTATAAGTCTGATAGTGCAAGTATTTGCTACACTTTATAAACGGTGTCAAGCCCTCACCTAAAATAAGGTTTAGTAGGGTATTACCGTTGCTGCAAGACTACATCATACATAAGAATGTGACAAGCGAAGACAAGATTGAGCACACGCAATTGCGCACTAGGCACTCATTTGTGGGGGGTCCACTAGGTACGCAATTGCGGGGGGAGGTGTGGGCCGTTAACGCGCAGAGCATGGCTCAGTTGCTGATAACATAGACTGCTCACTCTTATGTATTATATACTCTTGGTAGCTGTAATGGTCAATGTCAATCATTTTATGCTCAAGTTTGCGAGTTTGCCCATCGTTTGTCATAAAGTACAGAAGCAAAATGGAGATCAGAGTAAAAAACCAAATACTGGAATAATTCTTTTATAATTTCAGAAGTGATAGCAATTTTACCCTGCTTTCAACCCTATGGACATTGATAGCTGAAAACTCTTAATAGCAAATAATCCTGTGGCAGACATGGCCTACGACGACTTCCTCTATTCACAATGTAAATTTGATCTGACTGTAGGATCTTATGCCGATCCACCGTTCGTTGAAGCCTGTTTCACGGAATACCCGGAAAGATGCGAAAATCCGGGTGTGGAGCTGCAGCTCTGCGCACGAATGATTGGACTGGCGGGTTTGAAGGCAAAATTTGTCGAAGTACCGAAAAACTACAGCGAAATGTATCGACTGCTAAAATCTGGTGAAATCGACATGTTCGGTCAGACAGAAAAGTTAGATTTCTTCAAGTTTGATGATGAAATTGATTTTACTTTTCCAGTATCGGAAGAAATGCCGGCATTTGTGGCCAAAATTCCGAACAGGAAAACGTTGAACAACTTTCTGATGCTAAAAATATATGATTGGAAGATTTGGGCTGTGCTTTTCGCTAGCTTCATTGTGCTTCCTCTTGGTAAGTTTACGTATTTTTCAAACGGAGTACCAAAAATTCTTCGTATGATCCCTTTCCTGATCAAAGTGAAATACAATACAGTGTAATGGGTGAGCCGGGAATTAAACCGCAAGGCTCAAACGCCACTAATTAAGACTGGCACAATGGACGCTAACCGTCGACTGGGGTTGGAGATCCTTAGCTCTCGAACCAACCGACTTTTCCTCGCCAAGGGGGAGAGAATAATTTTAGGAGGACGCCGACGGGCGCCTAAGTGAAAACAGGAGGGAGGAACCGCAAAGCAAATATAATCTCAGTTAAGAAGTAATTCCGGGCTACCCGGAGTCGGGGACAAGTTATAGACAGCGAGCTACCCGCCTGTGTGATAACAATAAAATTATGGGGTAGTTGCCAAATAACAAGGGGGAGGGGGTAAAAGCAACAAGTGGGAAGGGGAGAAGAAATTAACATACACGGGGGGAAGGAAATTAGCCGACGAAGCTAGACCCGGGGGAACGGGGACAACCCCGTAGAGAAGATGGGGAGGAGGAAGGAAGGAAGGAGAGTTAGAAGTTTGATAGAAACAAGGAGGAAAATGGTTAGATTCGAAATAATGGGTTGGGTGGGCCAAAGTTACCGGAATGTTTAGAAAAGAAGTCAAAAGTTACTTTGAAAAGGCAAGGGGAATCGCACTAGGAGAGGCCCCCAAGATTTCGAAGCCCGACCGCTCGCAAGAAAAGTCAACTCCCAACTGACTATAAACTAGTCTGAGTCAGCATCATAGCAGACTAACTGGAAAAACCCAGTTTTTATCAGCATCTGCGGACATGCATGATCTATCTTTGCAGACAGAGCATAAAAATTACAACACTTACATAAGGGGGAATTTGTAGAGACCTTCTGGGAATTTCGGGAGAAAAATGGAAAAAGAGCGAAATTAAAATATTGGAAAAAGGGGGGGGTGATAGCACCATCGCTATCACCCACATTACAACAAAGTTGCAATTCTTGTAGTTTACCTATAGTTTTGTAGTGTCAACGATGGTGTCGACCCTATCTATGCTATCACAAACAGAACATTCTGGATTAGAAAACAACCAAGCTATTTAAATATTATTAATAACTAGCTTTTTCATTTTCTAAGTTCTGCTTCATTTCTTCATTACACCACAGTTATATGTTTGTAATGCAGGTTTTGTTTGTTTTTTCAGGTCATCGACTTCTGGACAAATGCCTGGGACGGATGCGGCCTGAGCAGGACATTAAAAATTCCAGTCCCAAACGATTCCTTGACTCAGCAACCTACTTAGTGCTAACCATAATCTTGGGCGTCTATGCAAATTTTCTAGCTATTGCTTTAGCCAGTCAGGCGCCCGAAGAGCACCCTTTGTCCACAGCCTTGAACCTGGCCGAGCTCGTATTTCAAAGAAAGGCCAAACTTGTAACCTTTGATCCAACTGAATTTCCGAGCCTTTTTGCATCTCAGAACATGACAGAGTCAGAAATGACTCCGCTACAGCGGAAGATGCTGGAAGCCATCAACAGAAACCCTGTGTGTCTGGTAGAAAATCCTGAAACAATTTATATGGTGATTAGTAACGCAACTGTGGCAGACAAACTGTGTCCTACGCAAAAGGATCAATTCCTGGTCGGCATTGACTATGTCAGCCGGCAATTTCTGGCCGAAACAGTATACCCGGATTTGCGTTTCTTCAAAGACACGGATTTGACGGCTGTTATGCAAGTTTACTACTTCCGTCACAGTCTGCCAGACTGCGTACGTGAGAGGCTTCAGCGGGCATTTTCCTGTGGCTCGCCCAGTGATAACTATAAGATATATCTGAAGAGAAGTCAAGAATACCGGAGGCTTGAAAATAAGTTGGCGCTAGAAAAAATCCCTAAAGAAAAGCCTCTGTCTGTTTATCAGCTGTTAGATTCTATGTCTATCCTCACTTCAGGAGTCCTGATAGGAGTTACATTGTTCATCTTTGAACGAAGATGGCGGTACTGTATATCCAAACAAGTGAAGAAATTGTCACAATCTCTTTAGACAATCCAATCCAATTCTGATCCATTTCGAGATTGTCTTCCTAACTAACTGTCCTAATCGTGTCCAATTTTGTCTGCAACATCAAACAACAAACTTCTAACAATTTTGCTAACCACGATTCCCTCCGAAACAGCAAAAAATCTCCAATCATAATCGAATCAGCCAAAACTAACTTTCCTGTTATATAGTGATACCTTAATACAATTTGTTTCCTAGTGCACGCATGAATTAGCACCCAAAATTCGAAAACTTTTTTCAAAAATATGCAATCCCCATTTTAGGGGAGCCCCCATAATGATGCATAAAAGGATGCATGAAGCACCCTCCATAAGAATGACAAGAAATTAGTCAGTTAGGAAGTTGGTGGTCAGTTTGATATTGTATCTACCTGCATACTGACCGAATTTTGAAAATAATTCGTTTGTAGAATATTTGAACCTAACCGAATTTTTAAATTCGGCCTGTTTTAAAACCTTTTCGAGTAATCGTTTTTCAAGATTTAATCGTTTTTCAAGATTTAATCGTTTTAGCAAATCAGATGTTTGTGGAGCTTTTGCTTCACATCTGGTTCCGCTCTGCAGAAATTAATATTTTTCACACAAAAAGGAAGGGCAAAATTTAAGTCTATTCATTGCCTAGTTAGTCTATTTAGGTCTATCTTTTAGGAAAACTCTAGACTCTTACTTCAAAAACTTACGCTGAAGCATGGGGTCAGCAAGAGCATCATGGTGCAGCAACATAGAATTTTGTATTCTCACGTTTAAAAACATTCAATTAATTTTAGACCATTATGTCACGATTAAAAGCTTTATACCTAAATAGTTTTAGCAAAGTTGACATTTAGTGAAATTGGAATTGTCAGTAAGGTAAATTCAACAGAAAATATAAGTTAACAGCAGTATTTTGTGCTTGGCTAATACGGTGCAAACATCCAAATATTTTCCACATTTGTGACACTCTGCAGTCATAAATCTACAGTTACTTGGAAAATGTATTTTATTGTTGCATCGACAGCAAGCGTTGGCGGTCTTTGTCTCTCTTGTGGGACAAACCGTTGTCTTAACTGATAAAGTTAGAGGTCCAAAGAACACAGGATACGCTGTAGGCTAACTGCTAACACAGTTGATCACGCAAATTAACTATAGGTTTTCTAGCAACAATAACTACATAGGTGGATTGCATCTAGAGTCTGTATTTTAATCTTCTTAAGGTGCTGGTTCGGGTATTTGCAACAAATTTTACGTAATTTGCTGTGACTGTAATTTGCTCCATTTTTGGAGTTCAATAATAATTTTTATATCATTGTAAAGCTTAGAATGCGCTTGTTACAACTAGGTGCAGTATAGCTGTCTCATTTCAACTCTTCGGCTTGAACAACATGATATTTGAACAACGACTTGCAATAACATGAAAACAATTTTTGAACATGGATTTCTCGAAGTGTGGGAAAGCTAGCGAAAAGCGACCAGTTCAGGCTTCATAAGAAACGTCTTCCCGAGGGCTATTTTTTCTGAAATTGTTTAACGAGTAAAGAAGCTCAAGATTTTGGGAAAAACGTAAATTTTGTCCGATTTTCGTCACAATTTTAAAGTTTGGACGCTTATTTCTTTTCGAACTGAAAGTCAAAATGCAAAACCATGAAAAATAGCCCTCGGCAATTGTCTCAAAAATACGTGTCAAGCTTTTTTTAATTGATTGCATGAGTTGAGAGAAATCCGTGTTCAAAATAATCTAGTTGCGATTTTCAAAATTTCACATTTCCGCTGCTGTGCGCCGGCAGAGATACCGTAGAGAGGTCTCCTTTGGGCGTAAGATGTCCTTTAGGACCACAAATATGGACAATACTTGACTGACGGACCAGCGCTGTTGAAGCTGTCGAAATCTTGCAATATTTGATTTTTCTAAAAATGGCCGGTTTTGGACCTCGAAAATCAATTTTCGCTGTTATCTCTTAAACCTTAATTAATCGAAGAAAACTCTCAGGAGCAAAGTTGTAGGTCTTGGTGAGAGGACTTGAATAACCATAAGTTCATCCATGTAGGGTGGTCACAGTGCAAGTTATGGCGGAATAAAGCTCCAAAACTCAAAATTTTCAAGCCGCGACTTTTCTAACATGTTTCACAGGGTAAATAATGTAATTGTAGCGAATTTGAATAAATTTCAACGACAATTGCGCTTTTAAAGCCCAAAAATACACGAACCCAAACCAAAGCGCTTAATCCTCAACACTCCCCCTTAAGCACAACTTCGTTTAACCCGAGTTTTTCACGCAGTTCCAGGAATTTGGTCTTAGGCAACGGTTTT
The DNA here is from genome assembly GCA_030248195.1 of Trissonchulus latispiculum. NCBI lineage: Eukaryota > Metazoa > Nematoda > Enoplea > Enoplida > Ironidae > Trissonchulus > Trissonchulus latispiculum. The sequence goes on from JASAND010017734.1 coordinate 24,790, forward strand.
GTGATGGTACTAGCCCAATTCTCGCTGGATGGACAGTAAACGACTTTAACGTCCCCTGCTTCCACTTATTTCCGTATTTGCTATCCAGAGCTTTGGTGACCGTTGTTGGTACATTTATTTTGCCTGACAAACAAACATAATGGAGCCGATACTCAATCCAAAAGACAATCTTGTGGCCGTTTGCGAAGGCTGCGTCAAAGACAAAATGCATAAAGAAGTGTACCCCCAAGTAGCTTTAGAAGAAAGTGCTACAGAAGAAATTGTGGCGATAAATTCCAGGCGGTCATCCAGAAATAGAAGACCTCCCGAAGAGTGTCGTGAGAAAAAGCCATGGAAGGTTGCTGACAGAATGATGGAAAGATCGGTTCATTATGCTTGTTTGTCAGGCAAAATAAATATACCAACAACGATCACCAAAGCCCTGGATAGCAAATACGGAAAGAAGTGGAAGCAGGGGACGTTGAAGTCGTTTACTGTCCATCCAGGAGATAACTATATGAATAGGGTAGACTTGCCAACAAAGTCGTTACCAAGCCGTCTTCGGATAGCGGCGCATCCTGCGCCGCCAACTGATCGGACAATTCATTGACTTTGTTGATGTGTTATCATATCTTCTCCTTCCTCCACGACCAAACGGAATAACTTCTTCCTGACAAAGCGACCTTTTTTCGTAATGATTCTTCAAGGAATCCCAGGCATCCTTTGCGGTGAGGGCAGACTTTACTAGGAAGATCTGATTGTCATCCAAACCCAATGCGATTGTCGCTAGCGCCTTGTTAGCCTTCTTTGTAAATTCTCTCACAACGTTCTCACCTGCATTCTCCGGTAGAACCTCAGTCCCGTCCACATGACCCCATAAGTCCTTGTCGACCAAAGCCATGTGCATTTTAAATTTTAAAACAGTTGATCACGCAACTTAACTATAGGTTTACTAGCAACAATAACTGCATAGGTGGATTGCATCTAGAGTCTGTATTTTAATCTTCTTAAGTAAGCGCTTAATCCTCAACATTAACGATATCGACTTCAAAATTATTGTCGTGGTAAATTTGAGAACTTTCTCTTTCAGAAATTTCCTTGGTTTTAGCCAAGTCGTAGGCTCTTTGAATGTTACTTTGAATCTTGCTACGCCAATAGCCTTTTCATTATGTATTGTCTTCGCAATCCGAAAACAAAAATGACGCATAAGACATCATCCAAAAAATTTCTAAACTGACATTCAGACGACAGTCTGTCACAGATTCACCATCTCTTTGATTGCGATGGTAAAATTTGTAGCGTTCTGCCATTTTGAGGGGCGTTAGCTCAAAATGATTCTTTAGTCTTTCTTGCAATTGCGCAAAATCAAACTTAACAGGCTTCTTCAAGATTTGAAGGTGCAACCAAACTTTCTAAGATGGCATAATTGATTGCATCAGCAGTTGTCAGAAAAATTGCTTTCTGTTTGTTGCCGTCGATCATCTCATTCGCAACAAAGAATTGTTGCATCCGATCAACGTAAGATGACCACTGTTCAACCTCCGGGTTGAAGTTATCCAGATAGTCCACGTAAGTCGCCATCAGTGCGCCAGTGAAGTACTCTTACCTTATATTGGCAGACTAACTACAACTAGCATTCATAAGCGATGCAATCACAGTTACAAAGAGTTTTTAGCAGCATATATTACGTCACAGTTCAAATCATATTAAGATACTTATAGTTTGTTGATCTAATAAGGCTGCATCTTCTACACTCCCACTCAGCCGTTTAGATCATGATAGGCATAACCATATATCCCCATCTTTCTCCCATTTTTCTGAGTAGATACATGAATTTTTCTTTTGGCAGTGCTTTGTAAAAGTAAGGATAACAGCTTCCATGTCCGCTGTGGGGCAATGTGACTTTGTCCAGAACAAAGTGATGTTTAATATCAATATGCTTGGTACGGGCATGGAAAACGGGGTTTTTAACCAAACCTATACAGCTCTGGTTGCCCTCATATTATATAATGGTTTGGACTTTCTTCAGTGTGGCCTAAATCATGCAGGAGATTCGGAAGCCACATGAACCTTTGTTGCATAGCTTAGGGCAGTAGGCGGCATCTGCCGATGACAGGGTCACTGCAGGTTGTTTTTTTGCTTGCCCAACTGACCGGTCCATTAGCAATCTTGAACAGATATCTCATCGTTGACTTCCGGTCGTCAACTTCACCTGCTCAGTCAGAGTCTGAAAACCCTTCCAGCAACCGGTAGGTCGGTGCCAGTATACTTTAGTCCATACGTTATTGTCCCCTTACCGCAGAGTCCGTTTTACGGCCAACCAGTGTTCAGCCTTAGGTTTCCCGCTGATGGTTCTCTACGCTATATATATTTTGACAAAATGACCCACTTTTTGACAGTAGTTGCATTTGACATTCAGGGCAGGACAGGCTTTCTTGTCACGTGTGTACACCTGGCACTCCCATTGAATGAGCCAACGCCAAAACCGATTGAGCCAAACTTGTTGGCCCTTACTGTGATTGAGCCAACCATTATTGGGATTGAGTCGCCTTTCCTTAATTAGTAAATCCCATTTTATTATGGGAGTGCTAAATGTCACTTATCACTCCCATGATTGACCCATCATTCGAAAGTTTGCAGGAAAATTGTTCGTAATGACTTGTGATTGAGCCACCAAATTTTTTTGCTATAATTACGTTTCTGCATTCATAAGTTAGCTCAGAAATTTCAAAATTGCAATTTATCTGTAAACGGTCAATGCAAATTCAGGTTAGCTAACCTAAGGCTTATAAAGTGTCATTTGTAATTATGTTTATCTGTTGATGAATGATTGATTTTTGAGGTGAGAAATCAGATCACAGATGATCAGAATAACATCACAATTTCACTAGTGTGTAAACCATAGGTGTAACGGAGTTTTGGAGCCCTCCCCCAAAATGGGGGGGGGCACAGATGTGTTAGGGGGGGGGGGGGGGGGGGGGCGCCCCCCCCCACCCCCCCACCAAATTGACAAATTTTCGCGACCCCCCCCCCAGATTTTTCAGACTTTAGCTAGGCCCCCCCCCGATTTTTGGCCAAAAAGTGGCCAAAAATGGCAAAAAAAATCGAAAATTTAGGGGTTTTTTGGGAAATTTGGCGGACCCCCCCCCCACCCTCCGTCGGAACCCCCACCCCCCCCCCCCCCAGATTTTTTGCCCAGCCACACCTATGGGGGGGGGTAAGGGGGCATGTTAAACTAGCACGACCCCCCCCAATTTTTTCGTTTTTATACTAAAAATTGCATTTTCAAAGGCTAAGCCTTCAGCTAGGCCATTTCTAAGGACGTTAACCATCAAAACATGGCGTAATTTTAGCATTTACAGCATACAGTGGTCTTAACGACCTCGAACTCGAAAATGATTAACGTCATGTTTCTAACACGAACTTGATTGCCAACATGTTTCTAAGTACAAAATAAGGTCAATACTGAGACAGACGTGTATATAAGTGTATACTTAAGCCAAAGATGTGAAAATTTTTGGAAAATTTATGATAAAATAATTTATTGACCAATTAATTCTTAATAAAAATTGTCCAATTCCCGCCTCTCGACTGCCCCGCCCCCCCCCCTCTCCCAGTCAGTAGCGGCGACAGGATTTTTAGAAGGGGGGCCCGGCCCAAACATCCGGCGACCTTTTTTTGGGAAATCCAAAATTTTTGCCAAGTTTTACCTTCATTTTCCAAAAAATTCTCAAATTTTAGCTGAAATTTCTCGAATTTTAGCAAAAATTTTACGATTTTTAGCAAAAATTTGCCAATTTTTTAAAAAATTTCGTAAAACACTAAAACAATGCATATAAACAGCTGAAAAAATTTTCTAAGTAGGGTCCGACACCTCAAAGGGAGGAGCCCGGGGCCTGCGTTTACACCTATGGTCAAGATTCGATATGTATTCATATGATGTACGATATCCTATTAGGAATATGATTGGAGGAAACTGTGGTTTGCACTCTGGAAAAGGATTGGGTTTTTTAAATTTCAATCCTTTTCCAGACCAGAACTCAGTTCCTATGTTCAATTCTGGATTTTAATTTAACGTACATAAGAAGCTATACGCACACAGCGTGAATTTCAGCATCATCGGATTTCGTGGGGTAAGTGTTTTTTGGACTTTTGCAGTATTTTTAAATAATTGTGCTTTGTATGGGGTGCGACAGCGATATGCGTGTAAAAGCGTCGGCCCTCTGGAGACCATGTTGGCCTGGTGCCAGCTAATTAGTGGTCCGGGAGGGATAAAAATGTTACCATTCTAAAGTACAAGTATCGTACCACCATACTTTTGGTTCGACTTCGAAACTTCGAATTTTTGCGGTGTATAGTTACCGTGCGTTTGTTTTTGTCTATGTGAGTAATGCTTTTTGGGAATGCATTTTGCTCCCCAGCTTTCAGGAGTCAGACCAAAAATTTGCATTTTTTGGCCTGTTTGGGCAAAAGGGTTCTAATTCCACTTTCACTAGAAATGGCCTAAAAGTCATTAAAATGGCGTTTTTGGCCTCTTGGTGGTACCCATATATATACGTAGTAAAATCGGGGTTGCGAAAAACGATGAGCATGCTGCCGGGGGACTTAGATGCCACCTCCGTGGGAAATCCGATGGACACGTACCCCATCAACTGGAGATTGAATCCACTGATGCCATCCAAGTGCTTAAATTATGCTACCGAGTGGTTGCCTGCCTCTCCTCATTCTTGCCTATTCCGTCCTTTCTGAATCAATTTTGGTCCTTTTAGTCAATATTTTCAACTTTGAAAATTTTCGTTTCCGGACAAGTTTGTTTTTTCCGTGTAAATCACGCTTGGAGAAGCTCCTTTCTTCGAACTCAAAAACTGAACTATTTTCAGCCGGTGAAGTTTGGTTTTTCTGACAGTGTGGTAATGTACCTTCTGGACAATTTTCCGCTGCCCGGCCCGGCCGGCCACTTGTGCGGCCGGCCAAAGCTGGCCTGACCGCTAAGATGGCCAAGAAAGGCCAATTTTGTGTAACGGCTACAGGGCACAGGGAACAATCTAGAGAGTCAAACCAGTCATCATCCAATTGCTATCCCGTAGGCTGCTACGATCATAAAATTGCAGTTCTTGAAAAACCGACCAAATTTTTCCAGCAATTGTGAAGTATTTTGTTCAAAAGCAGGAGGGATGCCCCTTAGCAGACATGTTCAACACAAAAAACCCTGGGACCACTTTTGTAGTTGCCCTAATTGCTGGTTTATAGCTAAAATCGTCGCTTGAAAAGTTGCGCCCCGGACCGGTTATGGTGGCGATGGTTTTTCCGGTTTCTTCTCGGTCGAAAAGTGCTATTTTTCCGCTTCATTCGAGTAATCTGTAGAGGAGGGCGGACCTAATAGGGGTGCATGGTCTGGTAGTACCCCATACGCCATTTAAGAAGCGCTACGTTTTTGTGCCGCAGGTGGGCCACAGAGCCGCAGCGGCACCAAAAAGTGGACTCAAAGCGAAAAATGACCATTGCACAGGTCGAACGATAAGTTTTACTGTATTTTCGCACTTTTTCTTAGAAAACCACTTTTTCTTAGAAAAATACACAGAAAATTTTCGTTTCAGGAGCAAAATTTTACTAATTTCATTAAAAGTTTTGAACTACAGAAGACCGTTTCCTGAAAAAAATATCAATTATGATACATATGTTAACTGATATGCTGCCTACTTGCATGCAAAGAACTAGCGGTCTCCGAAGAAGTTGAGCAAACCAGTGGCGCAGCCAGAACTTTGTGACGGGGCATGCGGACCTGAGTTTTTCAAAATCGGTCTATGTCATCAAAGGTGTTTTTGCTGGGCTTTTATATATTTTGTGCTGGTGGGGGCATAAACGACTTTCTCCTACCAAATTCGTCCCACCCCAGTAAAGTGGGTTTTGGTATCAAATTTTGCTCTGAAAACTCGCTGAGAGGGCCAAGCTTTCAAAAAGGATGGCTTGGCCGGAGATTTTTGCTCAATTTTTGACTTTTTAACACAAAATCTGATTTTTTGCACTAGCAACTAACTTCTTCACTGACTACTAAAACAGTAGCGCTGCTGTGGACGGTTGCATTTGGATATAGCCCCAAGCTACATATATACGTATACACGTATAGTCAAGCGGGAAAACCCACCGCCTTTCTAGGACCAGAACTTTCGACTGGTTTGGGCTAGCACGAGTTTGATACTATAATTAATTAGGGTTTGCCCTAGGCTTTCGAATGAGGCAAAGTTTGTCGCTCTATGCACTATCGTTATAGAGAAATTAAAATTTTTCCTGGCGTGGAAAATCCCAATGCGGGAAATGTGACTTTTGAAAATTTTGTATCTTTAACACAAACATAGGCAAATTTTGTAAATTTTTTAAAAAATTTTATTTTCGGCAGCTTAAGCATCCTATTGTGTAGAAAATGCGTTTTTCTTGAGAGTCAAACTAGACCCAGTTTAGGGTAAAAATAAGTATATATTTTTGGCAAAAATTGAAATTTTGGCTTGAAATGGCACCATGTTCGATTTTGACCCCTGGAGCTCCCACAAGAGGACTAGCCTATACCAATAGGTTCTATTAAACAAATGTACGCATGTATTAGTTTGATTCCCGCATGTGGATTTTTCCCGCCAACTCCAGGTCACTCCCAGGTCGTGTTAGATGTTGTGTCGCTCCACCTAAGTTAGAGCAGTTTGGCATATGTTATCATGAAGCGAAACAGATGCCCTACACATACATACAATCGGCTTTGTTCTAGTTCTTTTCAGTAGTTCAGGGTCAAGGTGGCCAGGCAAAGTTTGCCAAATTTCGGCACTTGGACGGACCAAAATTTTCGAAAATTTCAAGGTCCCAAAAAATTTGCACGGAAGCAGCGGGAGCGACAATAATACAGCCTATAGAGTAGTTTTGGACGGTTTTAGGTATCTTCTCAAGATAGGTTGTTAAAATCCTGTATAGCTCATACAAGTAAGCCCACACTGGGAGTGGGTTTTTTCCCGCCTGACTATAAGTGTCCATAACATCGGCTTTGGGTTTTTCCCGCCTGAGTATAAGTGTCCATAACATCGCCTTGGTGCCGCGCAGGCAACAAATTTAAAATTAACAGCAATTGAAAAACGAAAATCATTGCCATAAGAAGGGGGTCGGGGGGGAGGTAGCGCCCACCTAAAAGGGAAAACTTTTTCGGAAAGCGGAAAAAAGGGAAAATGTGAAATGAGAAGGAATGCGAGTCTTTGAACCTTAGAGCACTCTTTGCAAAATTTTTCGAAAGTATATACTGTTGTGTAAAAATTAATTTTTCACTGTGTAAATTTTTTGTGGAATTTTGTAAATCCAGATCAAATCTGAGGACAAATATATATAGAAAAATAAAAAATTTCGTGAGCGAAAATTTTGAAAAATGCCATGTTTGAAACACATTTTCATTTTTGCACAGTTTTCTCTTAGTTTAACTTCAAGTCTACTGCATCACACAGGGACCTCTTTGACAGACTTACACCAATATATACTATGCTAGTACGTACATTCACATGACGAATAAATTAATTAGCAGCGAAGTCGCAAAATTTTTGCTTCTAAATTCTTTCCTTATTTTGACGGGGCATGCGGCCACATGCCACCTGGCTGCGCCCCTGGTGCACACCCCTTGGTATGCCCCTTAAGCTTTCATATTAAAGGTAACATTAAAGCTTAAAGCACTGCAATTACAAAAAAAATCCACAGCGGAAACACTTACCCAACGGAATTCGATGATGCTGACGCAACTCCAGTATAGGATGCACTGTGCACTAGGCGTTTCTGTGTAGGTATACGTGTATTTAAACATCCACACTTGAACCGAGGAACTTAGTTCTGATCTGGAAAAGGAGTGAAATTAAGAAAAGCCAATCCTTTTCCAGATTGCAAACCACAGTTTCCTCCAATCATTATGTCATAATAAAATAATCCGTATATCGATACATTGTTGAGATATTTTGACCATAGATGTAGAAATCCGGAGGAGGGGATTGAATCCCCGAGCGATAGATGTAAAGCGGGGAGGGGGGAAGGGTAGCCCACCCCATCCATAGTTTCCTTTGGGGGCCCCCAAATTTTCGACCAACTTTACCCCCCCCCTCCCCAGACTTTTAATTAATTGAGTATTTTTAGTATAAATTTTACAAACATTTTACAAAAATTTCACCTTTTTGGCTTAATTATTGCTGCGGGAAATACACGTCTTCAACTCTTTTATCTTTATGCATTTTATGACTCAGTATTGTCCTTATTTTGGACTTAGAAACATTTTGGCAAGCCAATGAATTTCTCTACGTTAGACCATCGTTCAATGTTAAAATAACGTCATGTTCGATAGTTTCAGTCCTTAGAAATGGCTGGAAAGTGCGAATGTTGGCATAAAAACTGAAAACATTTGCGGGAGTTTGTGTTGATTTTCCTTACCCCCCCCCCCTTTTGGGGGAGGGCCCTGCCACCCCCACCTTCAAATCCCCGTTACACCTATGGTTTACAGTACACGCTAGTGTGTACAAAATAATTGTGATGTTATTCTGATTGCTCATCGTCAGTCGTCACCAGCAGCAGTCACATTGCTCACTAAAAGTTAATCAGAATTAGAACTGATACTTAATAAGCCTTAGGTTAGTTAGCTTTCACTTGCATTTACCGTTAACTTATAAATTGCAATTTCGAAATTTTTAAGTTAAATCATTAATGCAGGAATGTAAACATTAGAAAATAAATTGGTGGCTCAATCACAAGTTATTATGTACAATTATTCTACAAACTTTCGAATCATGGATCAATCATGGGAGTGATAAGTGACTTTTAGCACTCCCATAATAAAATGCAATTTACTAATTAATGAAAGGTGGCTCAATCCCAATAATAGTTGGCTCAATCACACTACAGCCTAACAAGATTGGCTCAATCGGTTTTGGCGTTGGCTCATTCAATGGGAGTGCCAGGTGTACACACGTTTTCTTGTCGAATTTATGATTGTTTCCGCAACGCATGCAAAAGCTTTGGCTTTTGTTGAAGTTGGGCTTATTGAAATTTGACTTCGTTCTTTGTATGACTTGTGCACAATTTCCATTGTCTTCGTTGATCAGCTTTTAATCTTACGCCGCTCTTTCTATCGGTCGACTGATTTGCAGAGCTTTTTCAACGGTCAGTAGCAGTGTCATTAGCAATCATTAGCATTAGCAATTATGATCCTGTTGACCAGTTGATCCAGAATCATTTCTTGGGGACCGTGGAAATCACAAGGGACGGCTAGTGCGCAGGATTACTGTAGTACGTGTCAACGTTCTATGTTAGGAATTGTTTTCGCTGCCTGAATTCATGGCGGGCAGCTACAATGTTCACTTTAGGGGCAAAATGGGAACGAAGGGTTTCAAGTACACTGCCAAACGTATCTTCACCACTTGGGTTTGGGTTTGGGAGGGAAAGGTATATTCGATGGCCTTCTGATCCAATACATGTGAGAAGAATGGCAATTCGTCTGTCTGGCTTCAGGCAACTTGTTTTACCCCGCTGCCGTCTTACACGTAGGTTAAAAGTCTTGTTATCCACTGTTTCCATGGGACAAATGAATTGGTGCCTCTAGGTAAGGAGGCGTGGCATGGATAAAAGTGATCCATTTTACTCTACTCGTCGCCAAAATGTTATGGCACAGCTAGTGTTCACGCTTTTACTAGCAACTTTATGGAAACCTGTCAGTGCCATAACAAGAAAAAGTAAAAAGTTATAGTCACAAAGGATAAATGCTACATCTCATGAAAGGGCGCAGTCTTAGCTGTTGCGCAACTGTGTGGAAAGTTGTACAAGCTAGACTGTAACAACCATGTATCCATTGCCAAATTAAATCAAATAGTATGCAAACCGTAACCAAATCGATTTGTGGCATCAACGCTTTGGCTATTTCATTGGACCAGACCGATCAGAGTGAACCAGCTTCAGAACCTCGCCTGACTGTGAGCTGCTTTCCTTGTGCGTGAGATGCAGCTTTCCCTGGGTGCATCCAGGGAAAAGCTAAGCTTGTCGTGACAGCTAACTATACAACCTTTGATCAATTTGTTCGGGGTTAACATTTCAAGCCTGTTTTCGCAAATGTGGCCAAAGCGTTGATGCCTCAAATGCGCTGACAGGTTTCCATAAATTTGCTCATCGAAAGCTTTGGAACATAAAATACATCTTTAATTTGCATTTCTTTAGTAGCATTGAATACAGATACTGGCACGAAGACATTACCTTTACCAACGGCCTCAACAGTTCGCCAATCACCTAAGTTAAAGAGACTGTGATTGTTCAAATCTTACACAATTGTGCATCGAGCCATTCTGGATAGACATGTGCTGAGATGCACCCGAGTCCAAAAACCAGAAGTTTGCCTTTTGATTTTCTCAGTGCAGGGATTAATTCTTATCATAGAACTATGGCTCGAAAATGCTTCTATACTAAGTTAGGCGCATTTGAATATTTTATTACACCCGAAAAAGGTGTAAGGGAAGCAGGCATAGGAAAGATTGATAAGCCTGTTATGGGAGTTCAGCTGACGGTCCCGTGGTGTAGTGGTTAGGGTATCAATATCAATGGTGGTGTATCAATGGTGTATCGAGTGGTGTATCAATCTTTCCTATGCCTGCTTCCCTTTCAAAGGGGCCTTGTCATACATTAACATAGGGTCGGGTTCTGGGGGGGCTTGTCCCCAAAAAATTTTGAGGGGGCTTGTACCTTGAGCAAAAATTTTCAGGGGGCTTGTACCTTAAGTATAAATTTGTAAAATTTTTCAAAAAATTAACGCTAACTTTATTAAAATTTAAAATTTTTTATCAAAATTTGCAAGAAATCTTCAATTTTTAGAAAAAAATTCAAAATTTTGCCCGATTTGCCTGAAAAATTTGACATTTTTGCTAAATTTTAGTGTAAAAACTAACTTTCCGGCTATTTTTGCCTACCCCTTGGCCATTGTTTTGTTACCCCTTGTCCCCGACGGCGGTAGGGCTTGTTTCATGTTTCATCATTGAGTGGTTGAGAGAGAAACATCCCTTTTTAAATCATTTCGAACTCGTTTCTTAGGGAACAATCAACCAAGTACCTGAAGCCCTGAAGCTTTTTGAAAGCAATTCAAAACGTCTTATTTTTTCATTTTCTTTACATATGGTCTTCACTAGACACAATATTAGCGACGAGTTGGTCTGTTTCCCGGATAACAAGGCCCATTGGTTAACGCGGGGGGGTCTGGGGGTCCAAGCCCCCCCCAAACCCGGACAAGGTACAAGCCCTACCGCCGTCGGGGACAAGGGGTAACAAAACAATGGCCAAGGGGTAGGCAAAAATAGCCGGAAAGTTAGTTTTTACACTAAAATTTAGCAAAAATGTCAAATTTTTCAGGCAAATCGGGCAAAATTTTGAATTTTTTTCTAAAAATTGAAGATTTCTTGCAAATTTTGATAAAAAATTTTAAATTTTAATAAAATTAGCGTTAATTTTTTGAAAAATTTTACAAATTTATTCTTAAGGTACAAGCCCCCTGAAAATTTTGGTTCAAGGTATAAGCCCCCTCAAAATTTTTAGGGGACAAGCCCCCCCCTCAGAACCCGACCCTATGTTAATGTATGACAAGGCCCCTTTGTAAGGGAAGCAGGCATAGGAAAGATTGATACTCCACTCGATACACCATTGATACACCACCATTGATATTGATACCCTAACCACTACACCACGGGACCATCAGCTGAACTCCCATAGCAGGCTTATCAATCTTTCCTATGCCTGCTTCCCTTACACCTTTTTCGGGTGTAATAAAATATTCAAATGCGCCTAACTTAGTATAGAAGCATTTTCGAGCCATAGTTCTATGATAAGAATTAATCCCTGCACTGAGAAAATCAAAAGGCAAACTTCTGGTTTTTGGACTCGGGTGCATCTCAGCACATGTCTATCCAGAATGGCTTGATGCACAATTATGTAAGATTTGAACAATCACAGTCTCTTTAACTAGGTGATTGGCGAACTGTTGAGGCCGTTGGTAAAGGTAATGTCTTCGTGCCAGTATCTGTATTCAATGCTACTAAAGAAATGCAAATTAAAGATGTATTTTATGTTCCAAAGCTTACGATGAGCAAATTTCTGGAAACCTGTCAGCGCATTTGAGGCATCAACGCTTTGGCCACATTTGCGAAAACAGGCTTGAAATGTTAACCCCGAACAAATTGATCAAAGGTTGTATAGTTAGCTGTCACGACAAGCTTAGCTTTTCCCTGGATGCACCCAGGGAAAGCTGCATCTCACGCACAAGGAAAGCAGCTCACAGTCAGGCGAGGTTCTGAAGCTGGTTCACTCTGATCGGTCTGGTCCAATGAAATAGCCAAAGCGTTGATGCCTCAAATGCGCTGACAGGTTTCCATAAATTTGCTCATCGTAAGCTTTGGAACATAAAATACATCTTTAATTTGCATTTCTTTAGTAGCATTGAATACAGATACTGGCACGAAGACATTACCTTTACCAACGGCCTCAACAGTTCGCCAATCACCTAGTTAAAGAGACTGTGATTGTTCAAAGTTTACATAATTGTGCATCAAGCCATTCTGGATAGACATGTGCTGAGATGCACCCGAGTCCAAAAACCAGAAGTTTGCCTTTTGATTTTCTCAGTGCAGGGATTAATTCTTATCATAGAACTATGGCTCGAAAATGCTTCTATACTAAGTTAGGCGCATTTGAATATTTTATTACACCCGAAAAAGGTGTAAGGGAAGCAGGCATAGGAAAGATTGATAAGCCTGCTATGGGAGTTCAGCTGATGGTCCCGTGGTGTAGTGGTTAGGGTATCAATATCAATGGTGGTGTATCAATGGTGTATCGAGTGGTGTATCAATCTTTCCTATGAGCAATACGTAACTGAACGAAGTACACAA
>JASAND010017737.1:0-35390 GCA_030248195.1 Trissonchulus latispiculum
CGTGCGTTATTGCTTTGTTTTGTGTGTGTAAAAGCCAACGAGGACAATAATTGCTGTTACAGCAATTATTACGAAAATGTGCTAAGGACAGCTTCTTAATTAAAGGGGAGCCGGTATTCCCCAGTTAACGTCTTAATAATTAATAGATTAAACGGTATTTAAAAGGTTGAGTTTTCTGTTTTTAAAGTGTTTTAGAAAACCTCACGTTTTATCCGGCAACGATTAAAACAGACAAGGTTACAACAGTGGCTTTTGGATTTGTGGCGAAAACATGGCCGGCAACTCTAGTTGCCGGCTATGGGGATTGTGGGGGGACCTAACCTGAAAGACCTACTCCCGGGGAGTGGCCTAACTCCCCTTCCTCAAGGCGGGTAAGTAAGGGTCCTCCCTTAGACCTTTTACCCAAGTTTAGGTTACTTTTAGGGTGAAAAATCGGGTTTTTGGAGTGAACACTGAGAGGGTTGAAAAGAGAAAAATTATGTTTTTAGAGTGGGTTTTTGACTAAAACAGACCCACGACAGTTTATTTGTGGATGGGGCCAAAAAGGGCCTTTTGGGAAAAATACATAAAATGAAGAAAATGATGATTTGAAATTCTTTTTGATAAGAGTGATTTGCGAGGTTCGGCTGCTCGCAAATCACTCGGGAAAGTGTACAAAAGGGAGAAAAAGTTACAAGCAATACCCCAGAGGGTGGGGCGAAAGGCCCACACCCTCACAAATACAGTTACAGGAAATACTGGGCGCAAGGCCCGAAAAGTATTAAAAAAGGTGGTCTTCCGGGGTCTGAAGACCCCGGGTAAATCGTGAGAGTGTGGGACCCGGGGACCGCCTTTCAGGCATAAGGGTCCCCGGGTCAGAAGCAGTGCACCCCGTGAGCCGTCCGCAGACATATGGGCTCACGGGGGCGGCCAGGAACGTGAGTGCCTGGCTGGCAGAATCTAAAATAGAAAACCCTATGGGGAAATGGGGGGAAGGGGAGAGGTGCTATAGTCCAGGCCTCCGTATAATCGGCGCAAGACACACCTCTCCCGGATACATACGGACAATAGAGGGGGCTAATAATAATAAGCTAAGTTATTAGGGGGAGAGAGACCAACCTCTCTCCCCGACTGCCAGCCAAGCACTGACTGCAAACTGCTAATTGCAGTCGAGACCCCGTCAGGGGGCTGGCCTTTCAGCTTCTAACAGCTGATTGGCTGTTTTGAATGATCACGCTCCTGCTATTGGGCTACCGAGTCGTGACCTACGGTAGCCCACAGGCGCGTCTGGCGGCTGGAGGACCCCCAAATTAATGGGAACAGATGACCCCTAAATCAGACAGAAAGGAGGCCAAAGGCCGGATTTTAAGTATCAAGTTTTAGGGGTCTCTGCTGGGGCCCATAAATTTGGAGTAAACAGAAACTCCAATCTTTCTTAAAACTTGGTCCTCCAGCGGCCAAGACAAAGGGCTCCCTTTGCTTAGCAGAAAGCAAAGGGGCCTCACCTGTTTGGTCCATCAAGGACCCAGAGGAAACAGAAAAGACGAAAACAAATTACGTAAGGACCAAGAACTAGGTACCTAAGTTAAGCTTATAAAACTAAAACTAATAATTACCTAGAACTACCTAGAATTATAAGTTACCTTATTATTATTATTATTATAGTTATGCTGAGTAATGCAAGGCTGGATTCAGCCTTTTGTGGGTGGGAGGTCAGCGGTGACCCTTGTAAGGTCACTATTGTATTACTTACGTGAATGAATGCATGAATGGCATTCGTTCACGTAAGGTCTGGGAGCTTTCCACGCTCTCCAGACAAATAGACGGGCGGTCAGAGATGAAAGGCCGACCCGTAAAAGGAGAAGAAAAAGGGGAGGAGTTGAAAACTCCCTAAATAATGGGATTAAAATAGTATGTAGGATTTAAAAAGTGTGTGATTAACTTGTACTTTTTGTTGTTTCAGGAATTAAAAGAAGAACAATGTTAATACTGTGTGATTGTTCTTGTTTGTTGTGTAAATGTACGACTAGAGTGAAATAATGTGTGTTTTCTTGGTGTTTAAGGTGGGATAATGCTAAAATTGGCCATTACGCAACGCTGACGAAGGAAGGACAAAGACAGGGGAGGCAAGGGGGTCTCAATTACGACCGCCCTTGCGCAAGACTGACATAATAGGGGTTCAGGTAATTGCGGGAGGCCTCAATACGGCCGTCCCACACACGTACAAAAGGGCAAAAGGTCAAAGGTTCGAATCCTTGCACTAGGAGTTGAGATAAACTAGATAATTATCCATATTTTAACTGATTCCAATACCTAGTAGATTCACTAATTAGTGTAGTTCGAGGGCCTCAATACGGCCGCAGGAACACAGTTAAAACACACCGAATTAAGCCCTAATAATTAACCAGATTATTGTGATTTTTAAGGCAATTCTGGCAGCTCTGACAGACACAAGATACAAGAACAGATGATAATTGACAGTAACAGATACAGCTTGTTTCTTTATACAATTACCTGGCATAGATAACTGGACTGGCCATGAGATCTTCAACAGGACCACTTAATAATTCACTAGATTAGTCTTTTTTGACAGATTTCCGGGTAGGGCCTAGATTATTCTTTGCTAAGGCCACCTTATGCTAGTTACTAATAACCTATTCCTGGTTGCTAGGTGAGGCTGTAAGAACGCGAAACGCCTTTTTACTGAATAAAACAACAATTACAGTAACAGAAACAGTAATTTCATTACATATTTTATTCGCCGAAAACGTGCGCTTTTGAAAAATGTCTGCATGTTTACACGCTAAGAAGCCCCCCCGAGATTTTGGCCTTAATGTTTCGAGCATATTGCAAGCTTAGCACACTAGGAAGGGTCGAGTGACTCACTCTTACTTTGATAGACTCTTGCTGAGGCTGCAGTTGACAGACCAGATTAAGGTCAAAATCTGGGATATAATACTGTCACTAGTCCCAAGAAAGTTCAAGTTCTCGTTTCCAGAAACTTCTCGAGGTAATAAAGAAGTAATCACTTAGTAGGCATGATATACTTTATATGTGCTTGCTAGTGCTCTCATGGTCTTTGAGAACGACCGTCAGACCGACGACCGGCCGCTCAAGCCTTCTCCCAACGGCCGCTTTTGGCCGGCCGACCTGCCGACGGCCCGGGACATCGATTTTTGGACCACCAGTAGTACTGTCACCAAGGCAAAGTGTTTTTTACATATGAAATTATCTAAAATACTCACTCCGTCGAATTTCCGACTACTTGGCCAAGACGGCAACCTTGTACAGCCGTTGCCAACATAGGTGTGGCTGGCGAAAAAAGTGGGGGTGGGGGTTTGAAAAAAAGTAGGGTGGGGGGTTTGGCAAAAAAGAGGGAGGGGGGTCGAGAAAAAGTCGATTTGGGGGAGGGGTAAGAAAAATTTTCGAGGGGGGGTCGGCGAATAATCGGTTTTTCGCTAAAAAACTGAAAATTTTCCTCAATTTTCAGCTATTTTTAGCGGTTTTTAAGGTAATAAGGCGAATTTTAGCAATTTTTCGCTATTTTTTTGAAAATTTTCGAATTTTTGGCTAAAAATTTGCAAAAATTCAGGTAGGGGGTTGAAAAGTTTTAGGGGGGGTCTGCCGAAGGCCGATTTGGGGGGAGGGGTAGAAAACATTTTTTAGGGGGGAGGGTCTGCGACCCCTCCATTTGGGGGAAAGGGGTCCCCCCACCCCCACCTAACACACCTATGGTTGCCAACTGACTTCTGGTCCCTCCAAATCCGACTTTCATTCAACTAATTGCAATTTCTCTATTCTGTAAGGGTCAAATAATCAAGTTAGTTGTTATCATCTGTTCTGTCTGACTATGAAGTCTGGTAAATCTTATTTACGTTTCTTATGACGGTAAAATTTTTGCAGAAGATTTTCCCTCTGTTATTTGGAAACCAAAATTTCTTAAACGGTATTACCAAAAAATGTAAAGGAAATGAAAAGCATTTTCGTTTATTCATTTCCTACTTTAATAGATTAATTCTATAGATGCATATTTACAGCAACATTTTCGCTAAAACGAAAAATTCTGTTTCCACAGTAATCTGAGCCCACCCGTTCTCACCTAATGCACTGTCAATAATGACACAATTATGCTGGTGTGTGAGGCCAAATAATTTGCTAAACACAATACAATATTTAACATATTGTGTTTCCATATTTATTCCAAATTTATTTCAGATTTTACAGATCCAGCTTATTCTGTGCAACACTCAGCGTCCACAGTTAACTAATAACTATATTGACACCCAAGAGATCATGGAAATACTGGCTGTTGTGTATTCCTTAGCATTCGCCTTTGGAATAATATTTTGCGCTTTCACTGTCACGTATTTGCTGTACAAGCGAATTTACAGGGAGCAACCAATATTCATTCTAATAATTAGTCACATCGTAGCAGATATGTGTCATCTACTCATAAACAGTTACTGCAACACTATTGTCGTGTTTGGTACGCTCTTGATACCGTACGAAATTGTGTAATAGTCGCGAGCGTGTTCAAGGAAAGCATGACATATTGTGCCCAGCTAAATCATCATGCAGTGATTGTAGTTAGTCGTTTTGCTTTTTTATGTCAAAGCCCCAGCACGCAGAGACTTAAACAAATAATGCAGAGCAGGCTTTACTACACAGGGGTTGCGGTAGCTTGTTGGATTTTATCAGGGATTGAGGCAAAGTTCCTACTTGAAAACTTTGCCGGCTACTGTACGCCGGACGGTTTTACTGAATTTTTGTGTCCAAATATTACTTATGAAGACTATTCGGAAATCTGGATTCCTTTAGAACTGGCGCCCATTGTAGTAACATTTTTGACTTACATTGCCTGTTTTCTGCTGATATTGTATCAGAGGAAAGGTTGCGGCACAAAGCTTGGCATGTTTGCTCTAGACAGTGCTGAAATGAAGATTCTGTACATGTCTGTGCTAAATGCACTAATTCAGTTGATATCAGCTTCCGCATGGCGCCTCCTAATATCACTGTATTACATCACTGCGGTAATTCAGGATACTTCAGGAAGCGTTATTGTGGTCAGTCGAAACTTGATTCCAAATTGTGTGAGGAAGAAGCAAATTAGTCCGAAAAGTTTACGAATTTCTAAACAACATGCAGTTGCAATAAGTGTAGTCAGTCTTGTTCAATTCCATAAATGAAATATGTAACTTTGTTTCAGCAGACTGAATTAGAGCACAATCATGCAAATAGTTAAAGTATTTCATGCTAATCACGCTCTGCGCACTAATCGCTAAACGACTAACACAGCCTGAAAGACGAAAAAGGCACAATATGATCGAACATTCTTGTGTTTTCCATTCCAGCTTTAGCACATAAACATAAAGCAAATGAGCGTGTCCCTGGTTTGGAGGGAGAGGTGGGTCCATTAGTGCCATAGCACATCCTTGTGCCATTACAGGACCACTTTTACTTTTACCAAATGATTTTGCCAATTTTGAAACGATGATCATGGACACAAATCATCATTTATGCCTATAGACCGTTCTCCAGAAATAACCGAAAATCAGAGTTATTGTGAGATGTTAACTTTCCGCAGACAGCATGCCGCCTTCCTATAAAGACTGTGTATTTTCCCCAATTCTAAAAATTCTGACGAAATTTCCTCAGTACGTAGGCATCATGAAAATTTACAATGTCCCTTTGTCTGTAACCGCTTCGGGGTCATCTTGATAAACTTTTTCCATTTTAACACCCATCAAACTTTATCAGTCATCAGCGTTTCAGTTTTACAAGCGATTTCTGATCAAGATAGCAACGCGTTCCCTGTGTTGTAAAAAATAAAAGTTTTGTCTTCAGAAGAGTACTGTAGCATTATCAAACTAAAAAGAGATTCACTGCACTTGCCAAAAAACTGTTAAAGAAAAATAGCTATAAAAGTTTTATTTTCATTTTTCTATCGTTTAAGCTTCTTTTTACGTATGTATGTAGTATATTTGCTGTTTTTTGTTAATTTAATGGTTTTGTTGCCATGAATCAGTTTCAAAACGACTCTGCTTCTGTAGCTGATTTTCCCACCGTTATATACAAGATGCGCTGTGTTTCCATTTTGAGAAACAAAATTAAAACACATAATTTTGTGCAAAAGCCATATTTCAAAACAATAGAATTGTCAATTTGGCACTGCGATATCCTGGTGCGCTGTGCCCTTTACAGCGTCAGTCACCCCAGAAATCGCGCAAAATCGCATAATTCCTGCCGATTTTCTCCGATCAAAAACTTTGCACCAACATACCACCCAAGTATGTGACAACAGTAGAGTTTCACTGGATAGCCTCCAGCCACTAACCGATAGAATGAAATACGAGGCAGCGGCTAGTTTACAATCTTGAAATTTTCATTCGAATTTAGCCTTAGCGAATTCTAAAGTGACACAGACATCAATTAATAGAGACGTAACTGTCAGACAATTCAATTCGCACGTTGACCACCCCAGGATTGGTCACTGACATAAAATCCGGCTTTTCTCACACCAAAGAGTGGACAAAATTTATTATGTGTTAACCTTTATTACAAACAAAATTATGCTACACATTTTAATATCATTAATTAGTGTTACATAAACTGTACGTACGTTTTGGTGTTGACTATGCTGACTTTAAAGTCGCTGCAACTACATTCCTGTTCGGTTGAATTTTATCTCTTTGCTGTAAAGAAGAATTTGTGCTGTTATATAGTTTTGTGTTAGTTAGCATTGTTATGTATTGTTTTTTAAATTTCTGACCAGGGATTTCACGATAATTGATCTTTATAGTATGTTAATTTCAGTCATGACTTTCCTTAGCCAAGCCAATGTTTCTCTAACAATCGGAATAGATCACGAAACCTGGTGAAGCATGGTGGGCACGGGCACCAGGAGTTGTCGCAGTAATAGGAAGACCCTGATTAACAAGCAGCAGCTATCGGCGACATCGCTACAACTACAATACCAAGCAATACCATCTTATGTATTTTCTGAAACAACAGTTGCTGAAGCAAGCCATCTCAAAGCTGTGGGGGTTATTTGATGAAAAAATTGATAAACCGTTTGGTTCTATAATCAGAATTTGACGTGAGATCTTACAGGGGTGCAAATAGTATCGTTCTCTCCAAATAGTATGATTCTTTCGCAAACGAAAGCAGATGAGTCTCTTCGTAAACTAAGCACCAAATAGTCAGAATGACACCGAAAACGACCACTTTCAGGCGCCGGATTATATAAATTTCTATAGGTTTTCTAAAGATTTTTGTCTAAAAACAGGAAAAACCCATGTTGGGAAGAAACTTTTGGGCTCCTATACTACCCGAGAACTTCCAATACCATAGGTTGGCGCTAAGATCATTGGACTTTATTAAACTGGCTAGCCGTTAAATTAATAAATATTTACCGAATTCATTACGTTTTTTATCTAAGTTTTGACTATTTCAGTTTACAGTTGACTATAAATTTGACTATATTTGACCATTTGAGGTTTTTACTAGTAGAATTGCCAGTAATTGTGCACAGTAGCATTAATTTTGGTGTTTCTGCAGTCAACGCCATGCAAAGCTTAACCCAATGCGTACTTTTGCTGTAATTTTTAATCAAAGGCTAAAGTTTAGTACACAGTGCACACTGCTTGTACCTGACATGACCACCATAAGTCCACTTCTTAATCTTGCAGAGCTAAAGACTTCACCACCACCAAAAACAATAATTACACTTTAACAAATACATAATTCCAAATTTGGATAGAACAGTCAAGTCTAACTGAGAGGCAAATAGGTATTTCAATACCATTGAATTGTGCTAGGATAGGATTGTAACCAATTTACTCAAAAAAATAAATGAAATTCGTCAACCAAGAATCGATTCCATGGCTCCGTGTCCTCCATTCAGCCGTTCAAATAATAAGCCAAAGAAGCCAATGATGACAAAAGCTGTAAAAAGAATTGTAGCTTGTGACAAAGAAAATGAAAACGTGCGTTCAAAAATTGATGCACGTTAGTAGTGTTGTTTTGATAAATCAAAAATCAAAAATCAAAACTTGAATCAAAACCCATTTTGAGTTTTGATTTTATCAAAAATCAAATCAAAAATCAAAACTCAGACTGTAAAAAATCAAAAATCAAATCAAAAATCAAAACGCGAAGGCAAATTTATCAAAAATCAAAAATCAAAGCCTAAAAAATCAAAACCCAGTTTTGATTCAAGGCTATAATCAAAACTAGGTTTTGATTCAAGAATGAATCAAAACCCAGTTTTGATTCAGCGTTGTATCAAAACTTAGTTTTGATTCAGCGCTGAATCAAAACCTAGTTTTGATTCAGCGATGTCTAATATACTTAAATATAATATACTTAAACAGACTTCTCCAGTCCCGCTTCATATTTATTGATTTATGCACCTGTGTGTGTTTGTGTGTGCGCAAGTCTGTCCTGAGTTGTAATTTTCTCATTTGGTTGACGGTCTTATCTCAGAGTTGACGGGACGTTTTCGTTTCGCAGCAGATCCTTCATTCCACGATTTCGACGGGATTTATGCGTTGGCCTGCATTCTCGATCCAAGCTACTGCTGGTTCGTCAATGTTGAAAACAAAGATGAAACCGGGTGACCAGGTCACCGAGTCACCGGGTCAGTTCTGGTCACTATATGGACCGAGTCACCGGGTCAGGAGCTCTGACCCGGTCTTGACCCGGTATTTTTTAGCTGGGGGAAATTTTTTGCTGTTAAAGCATATTTTTGGAATTTTTATCAGCTTTTATAACCTGAAAACTTCAGTAATTACTCAAAACTTCAGGAATAATTATATACTTAACTTAATCGTCTAGTCTTTAAGATGCTTGTCGCTGTAGTGTCCTCAAAATGTTTGTAATGACCTGTCAAGCTTAAATCTAGTTTCAAACGATGATTGCGTTGGATCTTAACTAGAAACAAGAAAATTAGGTATATATGGGCCCCCTATATATGGGCCATACACGGTATCTTTCCTAAGCTGCCTCAGTATAGTTGGGGAGCATAGACGCCTCAGCATAATTTTTTAGGGACAGTAACAACCTTTTCGCAGAGTTAAATCCGGGACCGGGTGCCCGCGGCGCGGGCCGGGCCGGGTCTCAATCTTGAAACCGCGGGTCTGGCGGGTCCTGACCCTGAGGTCTAAAGACAGACTGTGAAATCCAGAAAAATTCAAAATATCCTTCTTGCAGTAAATTACTTTTAAAACTTTCTGAGCGTTCCAAAAAAAGCTTGCTTGGCTGAAGTTGCTCTTCTTGTAGTCGAGCTAAAGCATAGGTCAGGTAATCATTTTCAATGTGAGTACGTATTTGGTTTGCGCAATTGAAACAAAAATCCAAATTCCGAGCCAAGCCAGAAGCGAAGAAACGGTTCGGTCCAACCCGAGCCCAGCCCGAGAAATTTCTTATGGGCACAACCCTACCCATAGTATATTGTGTGCAAAAATGAGCGAAATCCGTGACTAAATATTATGGCCCAAAGCGACCCCCTTAAATCCGTGTCCGGGTCTGAATAAACGGGTGCGGGTCCGGGCCGGGTCTGAAAACTTGGATCCGGATTCAAATTTGCCTTACTAAGAGAGACTCTCGTCCTACTAAGAAAGCAATATGAAAGAGCAGTTGTGGAGGTGCCATAAGTGTCTGGCAGTGGCCTCAAGCAACATCGGAGAAAGGCAAAAATTGACCCAAAAATGTCCCCCTCCTTAAGCTCCGAAAACTATACCTAAAAAATTGTCAAAAAATCAAAAATCAAAACTTTTTGAGTTTTGATTTATCAAAAATCAAATCAAAACTTCGAGAGTTTTGATAAAAAATCAAAAATCAAATCAAAACTCCGGCACATTTTGATAAAAAATCAAAAATCAAATCAAAACTCCGGAGGTTTTGATAAAAAATCAAAAATCAAATCAAAACTAAAATGAAAAATCAAAACAACACTACACGTTAGGCCCCTAATGCTAGTGGAGCTTTATCTTGTTTATTTTGTTTATTTTGCATATTCTATGTATATAAAGAGCATGCCAGTGTTCACAAAAATGATGTAGGTACAAAACAAAAAGCAATCACTCCAAAAATAACTGAATTGCAGAGTACACATAATTGAACTATATATTCTCCTTTTCTCCCCGGAAAGCAGCAATCTCGATTTCGTCTGCTTAGTGGTAAATAAAGTATGGTGTGCAGTGCACATGTTTTTAGATATAAAAAGTTCCCAGATTTGATCTTTTTTAATTTGCAGGGAATGAGGACCCAAAAACTGGAAATTGGTTGGTCTCCGATTACAGAAAAGAAACAAAAAAGGTTTTTTGGTTCCCATCTTTTAATCTGTTTCAGAAAAAATAGAATTTAGCCCAATTAAAAACATTTCAACTGGACGTAGTAAGCAGTAGCCTAGAAACTGCCCTAAGCCCTAGGCTCTATTGCGTTTCTCCCCAGCCCTAACTTTTAATTTTTCTGGCCAATAGCTTTAAAATTTTGTATGTGTACGTACGAAAAGCTAATGAATCCAAAAATCTTAAATTTTAAAAAAAAAGTTTTAAGTTTCAACTTGGTAAGGATTAAAAAGATTTTGTCCTCGATTTGGCTGAAAGCGTGCAAATAGGGTTTTCTGGGAGGATGAGCAGGATCCTGAGCAGATCCGTTTTCGATTCAGCGAGAAGCTTACATCTACATTACAAGCTTTAGTCATAGTAAGTTTAAACCAGACGTGTGCACTAAGGCGAAATTTGCGATGGGAAGAGCGAGAGCTCGGAAAACCGATTTTTCCGGATTTTTGATAAACTAGAAATTTCCGGATTCCGGGGTTGTGGGTGAGTGACCCTCGGGGGGAGCTCTAGGTCTGGGAGGGGTGACTGACGGGACTGACACATGCATGGCTTTAGCTTATATTAAACTAACAAAAAAGTAAATCGAAAAACGGATTTCTCAGCGCCACACAAAATTCCTTTATGCAAGTTTTCCGCAAAATTTGGACAAAATTTTTTTATCCCCTTAGTGCTCCCTTTGCCAATTCAAAATTTAAAATTAAGTTTTTTCAGATTTCTAAATTTTTAAATTTTTGAATTCATTATCCTCCAGTAAGCATCCACGCAAAATTTTAAAGTTATTGGTCAAAAATCAAAACTCAAGTAAAAAGTCAAAACTGTCAAGCTGTTGGGGGGCGGGGGGCGGCAAGCGATCCCATAGCTATACCAAATTTTCATTCGAATCAACATAAGCTTCAGTTACAAAGACTGATTTAAGTTCACTTGATCTTGTGTTTTCCTTGATTCCACTCCACGATTGAGATCGACTTGTTTACCAATGATCAAAATATAATTTTTAAGCTCAAGGAAATTGGGAGAAAAGGCAATTGTACTAGGTGTGTTCAGCTTTAGTTTGCTTTTAGTTGATGTAAATTTAGTCTATTGGTAGTCCATGGTGCAAAAATGCAATAAAGAGTACAAAACATTAACAATGACTAAACAGTTTCTTAAGCTATTGCATATTACGTTAACGTAATTACAATTCGACTTATTCATAGACTAAATTCGCGATTAGAATCAAAAACAATCAAAAGCACTAGAAGACAAAAGGGACACACTAAATTTCAGCTCATTCGCATATCACAAAAGTGTGATTCGTTCAACGTTCAACTTATCAATGATTTCTAGTGATAGTCATAAAATGCAAAAACCTGTTGATAAAAGAAAATTCAACAAGAGGATTAACCCTACCCAAATTTCCAGCTCAATTAGTTAAGTATCACATGGGGTTTGCATTACATTTATAGGTAAAACTTAAACTAAAGCGGTTTATTATTTCTCTAATAGCTGATCTCATGTTTCCAGTAGAGACAGTTAATAATTTTATCATTCAAAATTATAGTGGTGATTTGAAAATTTGCAAAGTTTGTGTTCATTTTCAAACCAGTATTAAAATCCTTAATCCTTTCATTGTTAACGAACTGCCTCTTGTCTGTCTGTTTTAGAATGGAGAAGTTATGATATAAAGTTAAAGCCAGAAGTCTACAACAACAGGAGCAAATGATAGAAACAATCTGACAGAGGATTACGGTAGATGTTAATGTCTAATGGTGCATCTTTGCTGTGATTGGCTGATTTGGATAATGAATTTTGGATTGAGCCAATCAGGATGGAGCGGGGGCCGGGTCGGGGGAAGGGGAATTTGATTAGACGATCTGGAAATAGGGGAGACCTCAAGGTGTGCTAATGCGCAGTAGAATAGAGATAGACGACGACTGAGTGTCTTGCTGACTTTTTGCCCAACCGAGAGAGAGTGCGATAGAAGTGAACCGTTAGTGAATTTCTCTGTGAGGGTTCCACTCTTTCCATATTTCCACTGCTTTTAAATTCATCTCCGTGCCGGCAGGACCCCTCGGCCTACCACCGAATTTCTGAGATATTCGCCCCAGGAATTGTGGAAACTATCTTTCTAAATGCTAAATCCATTTTCCACACCTCCCCTCGGGAACCCGGGGAACACAACTCTTGAGTCTGTCGTGGCGATCGGTTCGTCCAATCCGCCGTCGACGGCTCTCAAGATATCCAATTCCGGCTCTCTCCTCCTTCCGGGATCCGAGACCACGGGCCAAGATGGGACTCTTGGACTCACCCAGACCTATGACCATCCCACTCAACCCCTCCACAATGGGACTGGTGTGGGTCCCACCTTCCCACCCAATCCCACTGGATACAACCCGTATTCTTCTACGCCTAGTCATTCCACTACCTATGGAAGGTATGCTACTTTTATTGGCTTTTAACTTTAATTATTTTGTAGTCTGTTTCTATTCTTATGGGTATCCTTGTCCTTTTTCCTCTAACGGAGCAAATGTAATTTTAATTCACATGGAAAGTTGATTTTTGCAATATACACATAATAATGTTATAGACATTATTGTTACAGACATAATTTTTCATGTAAAATTTTAACTATTCGCTTCCAAGCAAAAGTTTTTAGAAAGTCCGATTCGACCCTTAAACAATTTGGTCATCAGTTCTGAATTTTTGTTAGTGTTATGGTATTTAATAAATTAGTAGTTGTCTTAATAGTCCCAGAAAGGAGAAGCTTTTATTATCTTTTGATTTTTTATGAAAATATATCCATGTTTTAGAAGTGCAACAAAATGTCCAATTTTAAATTCTATTTGCTATTCATATTGCGTCGCCGTCTGTTGATCAAATAAAAACTCGGTCAAAGTATTGATTAAATTTAAATATTGTTGTTTTCCTTTCACAATTTTAATTGAAAAATTTATGAAATTCCAATCACATAATTCCGTGCAAGCCACTGTTGTAGTATTACATTATTTGTTTATCTACTTACTAATCGCTAAGTAAATATTCTCAAGAGATTTGAGACAAGCTTGAAACTGTTAATACGAGTCTGTCAGTAACAAAAGTCAACAAATAGGAGGATGACATTTAAGGATGTCCATTTTGTGAAGATTTTAGGACCCTTTAGTGTTGTTAATCAGGTTCAATAAGAAAATAGCCCGCAGGAATTTGGGTGACAAAACTACATAGTGTTATTACCCTTTCCAATCCGAAAGTATCCTAATTTGGGAGGGCAGGTGGAAAAACAGTGGCATAATAAAGACTTCTGGCGCCACTTTGACCCTTGACTTGGAGAATTGACATAATGTCTAACTCGAACCTGAAGTAGAAGACTACAATAGTTACAATAGTGTTAAGACGGTTGTCGAATAGATAGGTCGCCTCTTGAGTGTTAGACTGAATACTGATAGTTTATGTGTTAATTTCTTCTCCCGCTACATTACATAGTTTGGCTCCAAATTTATCCGTCCTAAACTCTTATCATGTTTAATATGAGTTTGCTTGAAACTTGTGAGATGCTGGGTCCCAAAGTTGAGGAATTTGACGAGTAAGCTTTATAAAAGTTTGTTACAGTATAACCGTTTGTACTAATTGTAAATTTGCTCAAATATTTTAAATATATGATATTTTGGTAAATTTAAATTTTAGTTTAACGAGCTTGGCAGAGCTGAGCTTGCCTATTCTGCTTTGGTTTGGTTTGGTGTTTAATCTAGATAAAAACTTTAGTGCTCACAAGCATATATAAATTAGTTAATTTACATTTTTGAGATATATATCAATTAGTCTAATAGTGTTGCTTTCACAAATTATTTCAAAGAAATGTTTCCGGATCAATTGAACTTTATCCCCCCCACAGAACCCCAATTGAACTTTATCCCCCCAGAATTAAAACTTGTTTAAAAGGACTAATTCAATGTAAAATTGTGTTTTATTGGTATTATTGTTACAAAATTTAACTTAAAATAAATGCGCACTATATTCTAAATTCTTTTGTTGGCTCAGTATATCTTGGTATAAGGTAAAGCTGAAAGCTTAAAATGCAACCCCTATAAGCAAGTTTTGAGCGCAATCAAGAATGGTATGGGCATGTTTTCGACTACGCTGAGTTCAAATATCGCGAAATTAGATTTTTTTCGATTTCTAAGGGGGGACCAAGGGAAACCGGATCATATGCAGAATTTCCCCTCCTAACACTAAGGGGGGAAATTCTTCCTATGAGAACTTAGACATTAAACTGGTTTGTCTTGCTGAACTGAGTGAAAATTGTCGCTGTTTTATTTTGTGAATTTGATTATATGTATAAAACAAGCTAATAAAAGGATTTTGCGTAAAAAAGGAAAGGTGTTGGCAATGCTTGAGCTGTTGAAGCTGATCAGGTATATCATCGAACTAATCATGAGCTTTTGCCTAAGTTCATCAACTTTAACTGCTTTACCAATATTTATTTATTTATTTTTAAAATTCATACTCCAAAAGTAAACAGGCGAGAAACATTGGCACTGATTTCATGACCCAGCAGTACTAACTAATACCACCGAAATCAGTAAACATTCTGCTTGAAAATGTGTTTTCACTGCTAGTGGGGAAATTCTTCATATGAGAACTTAGGAGGGGAAATTCTGCATATGATCCGGGAAACCGAACAATTTTTTTCGATTTTGCTGAAAAGTTGTATATGGGGGTTTTCGGGGTCGCAGAACACGAGTCTGAAGTTCGTTTTTCGATTCAGCTTTTCGTTTGATCAGTATAAGCTTACATCTTAAGCTTACGACTTTAGCTCATACGGAGCTAACGAAAAGCTGAATCGAAAAATGGATTTCAGATTCGTGTTCTGCGACCACAAAAACCCCTATATATACATCTTTTCAGCACTTATTTTGATTACTGACCCCAATTGAACTTTATCCTCCCCAAACTAGTTGGGGGGGGGGGGAGGCAGAGATGAGCACGGGCCGGATTTTTTCGGCCCGGCCCGGCCCGGCCCGCTCCAAAATCTTGCTCGGCCCGGGCCGGCCCGGCCCGCAGGCAAAATTTTTCGGCCCGGCCCGGCCCGCTCCAAGATTCGGCCCGGCCCGGCCCGCTCCAAGATTCGGCCTGGCCCGGCCCGCCAAAAGAAAATTTCCAAAATTTTAATAACAATATTATTTCAAAGGCTCATATGCAATATGGAAACGCTAAATTATGCTACAAAATGTTAAATTTTGCTGTAAAATAGCCAGAATGGGTAGATATTTAGCTAATTTTAGCGATTTTAGAACACTTTCTATAGTCGATCCGGCCCGTTTCGGCCCGCGCCGGCCCGCAGTTATAAAATTTTGTCGGCCCGGCCCGGCCCGGCCCGCTAACAAATGAATGTCGGCCCGGTTTGCGGGCCGGGCCGGGCCGGTCCGGGCCGACGGGCCGAAATGCTCATCTCTAGGGGGAGGATAAAGTTGAATTGATCCATGTTTCCCGTTTAGCTGTGGTTTTGGGTGGCGGATGGTGTAAATCATTGAATCATTCGTTTTCTCCCCTTTTATCTGCGGTCGGAAGGTCCCTGGGTCTATTATCGGCTGACTCTAAGTTTTATAAAATGATCCACTTGAATTGCAGACGAAACCACACTTTATCAGCCACTGTGAGGGAGAAGAAGTCTCGATCAAATAGCACTACTCTACCCTATCATTTCACTTTTTGTCCTGACAATCCAGGGTGAAGAACGAAATTTAAGACCATTTTATTTTACACCATTTTATATAACCTCTGTATTGTTTTGTTTCAGCTATGCCTCAGCACCGAAGGACCTCTTCTTCAAACGGGAATCCATCTACATTCCGAACATGGAAAACTCGGCTCACCATCCCCACAGCATGGGGTTCATGACCCACAGCGGGCCCGAGACCGGAGGCCCACCAGGCGGTCAGGGGGCTCCCATGTTCTTCGGGGGCTCAACCTTTGAGCCCCCCAATCGAGCGGGGCCCTTCTTCCCGCCCTCCGCAGCGGACATGTACGGCCGACCGGACCAACTGGGTGCCCCCTGGCCTCAGATCAAGCAGGAGTACAGTCCGTTTCTTTCGACAGCTGCGGCCTTTTCCCACGGCCCGTCCCCCTTTCACACGTCCTACAATCCGTCGGCGGCCTTCTTTCGGGCCACCTGGCGCCCCTCCGTCCCCCGCGAGATCACCTGTCTCTGGGTGGATCAGGATCAGCCCAATCCCAAGAAGCCCTGCAACAAAGTGTTTCACAGTCTCCAGGAGATCGCGAACCACCTGAATGTCCAGCACGTCGGCGGACCGGAGTGCACCAATCATGCCTGCTACTGGCAGGTAATAAGTGCTTATGAATTTTAAATCTTGCATTCTTAAGGAATATACTAATTTCTAAAAGTTGGATTCATAAGTTCAGCATGGAAACATAGCAACAGCATCCAGTTTTCTTGACCTTTAACACATGAACTCAAATGGTTTGGAGAGCAAACTGGTTGGCTATTAGCTGTAATTTCGGTAATTAGAGAGTTTCGCGATGTAAACGCAATGGATGACAAATGTTGCACAGAAATTAATCAAGCCCACTTGTTGAAATGTATATCTATCAAAATGGTGATAAGGCTAAGGGTAGTTGAATTTTTCAGCGAATTAGTGAATGCATTTGTTTAAAACTAATTTATAAATGACGAAACCTAAGTGCATATATGAATTCTTGTCTATTTCAGGACTGTTCGCGCGGAGGAATTCCTTTCAAGGCCAAGTACAAACTGGTGAACCACATTCGGGTCCACACCGGCGAGAAACCCTTCCCTTGTCCGTTTCCCAGTTGTGGAAAACTCTTCGCCAGATCTGAGAATCTCAAAATCCATAAGAGAACTCATACTGGTAGGTAACAAAAGTTTATAACAACTGTAGTTTGTAATCATTTATATACTTTGTTAAATCAAATTAATGGCATGGTATATAGGTAGTTACATTTCTTATTGGGGTGAGGGATAAACTTCAATTGACCTCTCATCTATTTTGATCCGATATATTTTTACATTGGTACTTTCTTCTTTTCGTTCTGTTGAGCTCTGTTTTTACCATTCATACATACAACTTTTTTCGAGCACATGCCCGCATTTGCCACAACGGCAAATTTCGAACCTTTCACCAATTGAAGTTTCACTAGAGGTTTTTCCAACTGAAGATTATCTGAGTGGTAACAGAATCTCTACCGTGTAGTGTTGTTTTGATAAATCAAAAATCAAAAATCAAAACTTGAATCAAAACCCATTTTGAGTTTTGATTTTATCAAAAATCAAATCAAAAATCAAAACTCAGACTGTAAAAAATCAAAAATCAAATCAAAAATCAAAACGCGAAGGCAAATTTATCAAAAATCAAAAATCAAAACCTAAAAAATCAAAACCCAGTTTTGATTCAAGGCTATAATCAAAACTAGGTTTTGATTCAAGAATGAATCAAAACCCAGTTTTGATTCAGCGTTGTATCAAAACTTAGTTTTGATTCAGCGCTGAATCAAAACCTAGTTTTGATTCAGCGATGTCTAATATACTTAAATATAATATACTTAAACAGACTTCTCCAGTCCCGCTTCATATTTATTGATTTATGCACCTGTGTGTGTTTGTGTGTGCGCAAGTCTGTCCTGAGTTGTAATTTTCTCATTTGGTTGACGGTCTTATCTCAGAGTTGACGGGACGTTTTCGTTTCGCAGCAGATCCTTCATTCCACGATTTCGACGGGATTTATGCGTTGGCCTGCATTCTCGATCCAAGCTACTGCTGGTTCGTCAATGTTGAAAACAAAGATGAAACCGGGTGACCAGGTCACCGAGTCACCGGGTCAGTTCTGGTCACTATATGGACCGAGTCACCGGGTCAGGAGCTCTGACCCGGTCTTGACCCGGTATTTTTTAGCTGGGGGAAATTTTTTGCTGTTAAAGCATATTTTTGGAATTTTTATCAGCTTTTATAACCTGAAAACTTCAGTAATTACTCAAAACTTCAGGAATAATTATATACTTAACTTAATCGTCTAGTCTTTAAGATGCTTGTCGCTGTAGTGTCCTCAAAATGTTTGTAATGACCTGTCAAGCTTAAATCTAGTTTCAAACGATGATTGCGTTGGATCTTAACTAGAAACAAGAAAATTAGGTATATATGGACCCCCTATATATGGGCCATACACGGTATCTTTCCTAAGCTGCCTCAGTATAGTTGGGGAGCATAGACGCCTCAGCATAATTTTTTAGGGACAGTAACAACCTTTTCGCAGAGTTAAATCCGGGACCGGGTGCCCGCGGCGCGGGCCGGGCCGGGTCTCAATCTTGAAACCGCGGGTCTGGCGGGTCCTGACCCTGAGGTCTAAAGACAGACTGTGAAATCCAGAAAAATTCAAAATATCCTTCTTGCAGTAAATTACTTTTAAAACTTTCTGAGCGTTCCAAAAAAAGCTTGCTTGGCTGAAGTTGCTCTTCTTGTAGTCGAGCTAAAGCATAGGTCAGGTAATCATTTTCAATGTGAGTACGTATTTGGTTTGCGCAATTGAAACAAAAATCCAAATTCCGAGCCAAGCCAGAAGCGAAGAAACGGTTCGGTCCAACCCGAGCCCAGCCCGAGAAATTTCTTATGGGCACAACCCTACCCATAGTATATTGTGTGCAAAAATGAGCGAAATCCGTGACTAAATATTATGGCCCAAAGCGACCCCCTTAAATCCGTGTCCGGGTCTGAATAAACGGGTGCGGGTCCGGGCCGGGTCTGAAAACTTGGATCCGGATTCAAATTTGCCTTACTAAGAGAGACTCTCGTCCTACTAAGAAAGCAATATGAAAGAGCAGTTGTGGAGGTGCCATAAGTGTCTGGCAGTGGCCTCAAGCAACATCGGAGAAAGGCAAAAATTGACCCAAAAATGTCCCCCTCCTTAAGCTCCGAAAACTATACCTAAAAAATTGTCAAAAAATCAAAAATCAAAACTTTTTGAGTTTTGATTTATCAAAAATCAAATCAAAACTTCGAGAGTTTTGATAAAAAATCAAAAATCAAATCAAAACTCCGGCACATTTTGATAAAAAATCAAAAATCAAATCAAAACTCCGGAGGTTTTGATAAAAAATCAAAAATCAAATCAAAACTAAAATGAAAAATCAAAACAACACTACTACCGTGTCTGGTCTTCTCCAATTTTCTTCCAATTTTTGTAGAGCTGTTTATCGCATCTGTTTTGATCCGTTCCAACCCCGAGCCCTATTCGATTATCCAAAACCTGTTTATCCCCAGACCCTTTGTGGCTCACAATTTGACTTCCTAATTGTTTCCAATACACGTCTCTCTCTCCGTCTCAAAGGACCTATTAAATTTTTCACGCTTCGCTGCCAGGAAATTAATCCTCCGCTCCTATGAAAGCCTTAGCCCTAAAAGTCCATTTCAAATTACAAATCGCTGCAACCTAGATACCTAATT
This sequence comes from Trissonchulus latispiculum, assembly GCA_030248195.1. NCBI lineage: Eukaryota > Metazoa > Nematoda > Enoplea > Enoplida > Ironidae > Trissonchulus > Trissonchulus latispiculum. The sequence goes on from JASAND010017737.1 coordinate 19,771, forward strand.
CCATGAAGGGACCTCTTGGCTTGTAACAAATGACCGTTGGTCACTACACAACACAATGCTCATTTTAGACTTAGACTTAAGGTTAAGCTTCCTCCCCTCTCACGACTTGAGAACATGATTTTGTCAACAGTTACAGCTTCCTAACCTAAACACAAATTGTAACGGATGCAGTAAAATTACATATACAGAGTAACGAATAAGTTAGCTACGTATGTCATTCAATTAGCTATATATAATTGTTCAATCCTAGAAATGTTTAAGTTATTAGTAATAAGATTTACTCCTTCCAAATTGAACCACACCTTATCGTAGTTTATTTGGATTCCCTTTTTGTTCAGCAATACCGAACGGTAAATGTGGCGTAAAATGTACAATAGAAGTGACAAAGAAAGTTAGAAAGTAAGACATGCTCAAGTTTGAGGTGACAAACGTGGCCTTGTGTATTGTGGATTGAAGAAAAGGTGTAAATTATCAAATTCTTTCAACAATTGAGGGCGTGTTCTTATTAGTCCGCTATGAATATAGTCCCTCATGCAAAACCTATTGACTAGAAAATTCTTGTTTTGCAAATATTTTATCCTAATTGTTGGAGTCTAATTCCGACTAAAGGTCAACAGCGCATAGAACTAAGAACTAAAATTATAGGTATTCAAATTAGAAAACCGCACGGCTAATTTTCAAATTGTCATTTGATTTTTTGTTCGGTATACCTAATTCATGTGCCATTGTCCTTGCTGTTTGTTCCATTTTCGTTATATATTGTACTTTTTATGTGTTTTAGGTGAGAAACCGTTCAAATGTGAGTATCCCAATTGTGAGCGTCGATTTGCCAACAGCTCTGATCGGAAGAAGCACTCCCACGTCCACACTTCGGACAAGCCTTACTTCTGTCGAGTCAAGGGATGCGAAAAATCATACACACATCCTTCCTCACTCAGAAAGCACATGAAGGTAATGGATCAAGAAAAATACTGTTTCAAATATATCTGTCTAATGTAAAGTTAGCACCACACCATTTCGCTTATTCAGTTTTGTCGAAAAATTTTATAGAAATGTGTATATCATTTAGATAAATCTTATTTTTGCATCATAACAGCTCTGCGGGGTCCGTCTAGATTCTAACTGGCTGGGGGCAGGAACATGAGAACAGGTGTAGCTTGTAATTAGCTTTAACTGCAAATGAAGTCTTAAAGATGTGTCATTGTTTACTTAATTGACAACTCTAATGAAAAGGTAGGTCAAATTACAACCGGAAAATTATATACATAAACCCTCTTGTTTATTAACTGACCCCTGGGGGAAGCTGAAGCACAAATCGTTTGGCTCAAATTTCGATTAAGGATAAAGTCTACGAATTATAACTGGGTTTAGTATAAAATTTTGGAAGGACTTTGTTACGCTACTACAGTTACATTAAACTATTACAATTAAGAAGTCACACTTTGATCAGTAAGCCAGCTAGAAGCGGCTATTTTTGTTTAAATTAAAATTGTCAAAATTTTACAAAATAAAAATTGCATTATGAATTTGCATTTAAGTTTGTTAAAGGCGAAGCTATTAGTAGTCTCAAGATGTCAGTTGATAACCTTATTATTTATTGGTGATGAAGCGATTTTTGTCGCAAAAATTCCACATCATGGGGTTTCAGTTTGCTTTCTCGTCGATAGTTTACATGGAACCCCAGTGGCTAAAAGGTGCTGTCAAAACGAATTCTGGAACTTTTTCACCATCCTACCCACTGAGCGTTCAACACTTTGCAAAACTTTCACAACTTTGTCCGCGCTGTGTTCGAGTTAAAAAACTAGTCAAATCTTTTGGGGGAATCGGTTTTTGGGAAGGGATTACGGTAGATTTACACAATGATTGATTAGAGTTGGGTCGAAAACTCTTAAGCTGTTTTGCCGTCTGTTAAATTTATTGACGCAAAAATTTTCTCTGTATATTTCAAAAACGCCCTAGTTCCACAAATCACCACTGTTTTTACCCCTCCCTGCGAAACTATGTACTATGGTTATTCAGTTTTGAAGTTTATCAACTTTTTCAGTCCTTTTGTATTTTAAACAATTCTGAACAATATCAACAGTATCCGCGAAATTGTGAAAGAGGTTGATTGATTTGTCGGATCTCAAATTCCGTTTCGGAGCTTGACATATCCACAGACCTGTAAACGAAATATTTATTGAAAACAAATAAATACAAAAACAAACTGTTAGCTTAGGCCCTATTTCTTAAAGATTAAACAACAGAGATTAAAATGGTCGGATTAAACGGATTAAAAACCAGCAGGATTAAAACTTTTAATCTCTATTTCTTTACTGCAGGATTAAACGGATTAAACAGATTGAAATTAACTCTCTCATTTTTAATCCTGCTAAATATTAAAGAAATAGGGTTGGATTAAAAGTTTTAATCCTGCATGAATAAAGAAATAGGATTAAACGTCGGATTAAAAGCAGCTCGTTTAACTCGTTTCTCGCAGGATTAAAATTTAATCCGTTTAATCCTGCTAGCTATTTCTTTAATGCGGATTAATTTTAATCTAATCCGTTTAATCTTTAAAGAAATAGGCCCTTACATAATGTATATTGGCTACGCACGTTTGGTCATATGCGTATGTACTTTTTATTTTACATTTCTGTCTTCAAAACTAAACTGAAATAAAGTTAAATGTTTCTGACCGAAATTTGAACAAATATATACTAACCATACTTAATCCTCATCGTAACTATTTTCTCTAGATTTCGCTTAATTATTAATCTTAATTTAATGTTAATAGCATTTAACGTTCCTATGTATGAATTCTATCGCTTAATCGTCGATTTTTGCCGTTTCAGAATCACGGAAAGGACGCCCAGCTGATCGATGACGAAGAGTTGATCACGTCCACCAAAGTGTCGGAAGGTGGGAGTCCCGATCCCGGAATTGGGGGAACCGGAAATCTCGGCGGGGATCCACCGCCACCCTACGCCTCCACGTCCATTCCGGATCCATCCCAGAAAGTTGGATCCCCCCTATCCACGGGGTCCCCCCTCAGCTCCCCTATTCACCAGTCCAGCCCCCCACAATTTCATCATCACAATCATCACTCCTTTCCCCCGGCGCCCCCCAGTTTCGCCCTGCCTCCTCAGACCAATTTCAGCGAATGGTATCACGTCTGTCATCCCAGCATGCCCGGAGTGGGGGGCATGAATCCGACGGACGGTTCCCTGATTGCTAAGGTTGTCCAGTCCAGCTTTTAGCGGATCTGGTAAACGACTTTTCTCCCAGCCTGCCGATTGTCGGATCGAATCTTGCCTGACTTCAGCATTTTTCAGACTTTTGTGTGACGGTGCAGGACTTTTTTGATACTGTTGTTGAAGCGTACTAGATCAAGAATATTACTGTATAGGTATATTGTTTAGTGTAAACTGGGTTTCTGAAAGAGTGTGTGCTATTTTGTGACGTCATCAAAATTAATGAACAAAATAAGATTCTATGCTTCTTTGCGAACAAGATATTCAGTGAATGGTTAAAATTAATAGTTTACTTGGTATTATATACGTACAGTTGAATTATGCATTTTGCTTTGCTACAAGCTGCTTAGAACTAAATGAGCTTATTATGTATACGTTTTATCTGTATTCTACGGTAATACTGTCTTATAGGTCTCTGTGATATTTGAAGTAAATATTATGCGGTTACTGTATGCATATCAGGTTGGGAAACTTTACATGAAAGAGATAGTAACACTCCAACTTTCATACAGCCAAACAAATACAACTTGATACAAATTTTAATCTCAATAAAATTAAGTTTGCTTAGAGACCATTTTTCTAATTTATACATTTCTCCTGGACTTTTCGTTTTTAATTTGACTGATTATTACCTACCAAGCTAGCTCAGATCGACATTTGACGTATGAGGGAAATTATTTAACGGAATATAGTTTGGGGCTGAATTTTTCGCGCCGTTTGCTGCGATTATTGTTTTACTGTCATCCAAAAGCGAGTGCTTTTTCCTTACCAGCCTTTCTGTAAACGGTTTCACGTTCCGCGGAAAAGCATTCCCTCTAATGATACTGTTACTTGACCTGCTGAAATGACGTGACTTGCCATGACAGGGTGTACTATAAATTGCTTGTTTTATATTTATGTTTGATGTTTACTGTTTAATAGCAAGTGTTTCCTCGAAAAAACCTGAATTTGTTCATGAACGGCGGAAGATTCATTTCACGATTCGGTCCCAGGTTTAGAACTTTAGAATTTAGTCTAGAACACTTCGCCAAACAAAAAGATCCGTTTTTTTACAGTATTTGTATGAAGAGTTGTTTTATATTTCTGTAATATTGTAGATGACTGTTGCCTTTTATATAAAATGCTGGCATTGACTCTGCCTAGTAAAGACAAACCTTATCGCAGTTTTGTGTTTTTGTTGCAAGGGTTTAAGGGGGGGGGGTCCATTTTTGGCCGATTTTTCGACCATCTCCGATTTTGCTCATTTTCACATATTTTGTTGTCCGATTGGTATATTTTAACGAGTTTTTGAAATGAAGGTAGGATCTCTTAGGGTTGGCGAGTAATTTCACCTCAAAGTTGATGTCAGTATGTGTTAAACATAGGAAACGGAAAAAGTGGTGATTTTTTCCGTGCGCCAGAGAAATCTCGCCAACGACAAAACGGTGCACTTCAACGTCCATCTTATATCATAAATACGATCTAGAAGGGTGATTTGTAGGAAGCAGAATTTTAATTTAGGCCTTCAAAAATTTTTAATTAATTTTTTAAGTTTGCGAACAGCCAAATTTGACTGTTTTGGAACGTTGGAATTGGGGGTCAGCAACTTTGATGAAATATTCTGAAAGCTGTAAGGCCTAATTAAAAATTCTACTTCCTACAAATCACAGCTTAGGACAAGACATTTCGAACGATACCAATTGATCCTGGTTAGCTCTGTCCGATTTCGAGATTTCTCTGGCGCAAAAAAATCAATTTTTAGCAAAATTTTGAAAATTCCCGTTTTTGGCAAATAACATAGAGCTATGGCAACACAGATCTATAAAATGTTAGACTTTCCATTTGCGCACCATTATTGATGACTTTAGGTCAAGTTTGGGCACAAATGGTGCAGGTTAGTGTATCCAGTTGGTCGCTGAGGTTAAATATGGGGGTCTGACAACCATAATCTCAAAAATAGCGATTTTTCAAATTTTTCGAAATATGTTAAATTTTATATCAATCGAAAGCTCTCATTGTCCTGAACATTTTTTCTTCTTGGACCATTGCCCGCAAATGGACCAAATTCAGGATATCGACCGTTAAATGATTTTCGTTTTCAAGGTTTTCCAATGCCGGTGCTACTCCCTAAAATTACTAAATAAAGTAATAAAGAAATGTTTTCCCATTAAAAGCCACCCTAACTGCTTTGTTTACATCAGATAACAAACATACAACCGAATGAAGCTCCATTCTCAAGGAAGTTCAGGTGTAAAGTGCCTTTATTTGCTGCGACACCGCCGTTTTCACTTGTTTTCAAATTGCATGCAATTAATAGCAGGTTACTCGTTAAGTACTGAACGAAACTACTTGAAATTGAAACTCGATATGCAGGATATATGTGACAAAATTTTGTGTGAAAATGAGCAAAATCCGTGACCATAAAATTTTTCATGGTGGACCCCCCCCCCTTAAGTAGGTTTTGTTACTGTGCTATTTTCCAAATGAGGTCCAATCCAATCTGTAATGAGTAAATTCAAATTGTGGAAGGCCATTGCGTTCTCTTTCACTATGAATGTCACGCTTATTTCTTACTTTGCCGTACTGCTGTACATGGGTTCATACGAAAACTGTACAAAACTCAACTGATTAATTCTGTTAATTACAGTTTTTTTACAATTTTTGGTGAGGGTCTTGCCTCGATTATTCTTCCAGGGCCCACCCCAAGCCTCAAATTCCTGAAACGTGACCTATTTATACACAGGCACACCTGTGCGTACCTTGGCAAAAATTAACCGGTTTAGTTTAAATTTGTTTTGAACGCATTTAAAAAAATTAAAAATTGAAATTTTAAAAATTTTCCAGGGGGGACCAAGGAGAACCAAACAATTTTTGGATCTTTTGCGCTTTTCCCCCCAGCCCTAACTTTTGATTTTTTGACCAATAACTTTGAAATTTGGTGTGGGTGCATACTGGAGGTTGGTGAATTCAAAAATTAAAATATTTTTGAAGAATTTAAATTTTTGTTTGGTAAGGGGGTACCAAGGGGAACCAAAAAATTTTTTGAAAAAATTTTGCTGAAAACATGCACAGTTTTCTGGGGCGCTGAGCACGAATCTGAAATCCGTTTTTCGATTCAGCTTTTCGTTAGTTCAGTATAAGCTTACATGTTAAGCTTACAACTTTCATTTCAGATTCGTGCTCAGCGCCCCAGAAAACCCCTATATGCATGTTTTCAGCAAAGTTTTTTCAAAAATTTTTTTGGTTCCCCTTGGTCCCCCCCTTACTAAACAAAAATTTAAAATTTTTTAAAAGTTTTTAATTTTACAATTTTTGAATTCACCAGCCTGCAGTATGCACTCACACCAAATTTCAAAGTTATTGGTCAAAAAATCAAAAGTTAGGGCTGGGGGGAAAGCGCAAAAGATCCCAATTTTGCCTCCAATGCTGCTAAAGAGTTCCATGCAGGGGATCGCTGAATACGAATCTGTAGACTGTTTATCGATCCAGTTTTCCGTCAGCTTTGTAGCTATATGCTTACACGTTAAGCTTACAACCAGCTTATTGGAACCATATAGCGAAAAACCGGTAGATTCATGTTCAGCGACCCAGACACTGTATCAGAAGCTTTTTTAAACTACTACTGTCTAACTAAACATTTCAAGCATGTTATAGATACGAACGAACGAATAATTGTCATTCACATAAAGTTTGTCATTAATAGATTTACGAAGATACAAAAAATTAAAAACCTGATTGGAATAAAATAATTTCAATTCCAACTTCACTTTTTCAAAGTCTACAATTTAATAAACAATATAATTTTTTGGATTTGGAGATGAGATGCTGAATTGGTTGTATCTGACTCCTGTGGACAAAAGCATAATTTTTCATGGGGCGTGACGGAACCTTATTTTTGTGCCCGTGCTGTATGCACACCCTAAAAATTGGTATGGGCATGTTTTCGACCATGCTGATGTGAAGGCTACCATGTGAAGTCTTGTGACTGGGAAGTGCCTGCGCTGTCAAAATAGCAGTTCCTTTGCAGCACTATTCTCCACCATGTAAGGACTATCTTAATTTGTAAGCTGTTGCGGTGATTCTTTCGTATATGCACACCTGTGTCTAGAATTCGCACAACTTTGAGCTCAAATCTGAGATGGGTGCACTTTAACACCTTTCTGATCAATCTGTAATAAAATTATAAGATTTTACAAAATTTAATTTTTCAAGTTTTTTAAGGGAGGACCAAGGGAAACCAAACATTTTTTTGTCTCCGATTTCACGGAAAAGTTGCCTACAGGGGTTTTCAGGGTAGCTAGATACGAATCCGAAAACCATTTTTCTGCCAGGTTTTCGTAAGCTAAAAACGGTTTTCAGATTCGTATATATTCAACGACCCTGAAAACTATGCATGACATCGGAGACAAAAAATTTTGGTTCCCCTTAGTCCCCTCTTAAAAACTTAAAAATTTAAATTTTGTATAATTTTACAACTTTGTCTCAGATTGATCAGAAATGTGTTAAAGTGTACCCATGCCAGATGTGAGCTCAATCAGTAAAGTTTTGCGAATTTTATACACAGGTGTACGTATACGGAAGAGTCACCGGTATTGCTTTTGTTGAGGACGAACAATTTCTTTATAATAATAATAATAATTATTATTATTATTATTATTATTAGTATGTATGATCTATCATGAAGTCATACTCAGAATTAGGTACATGGTGCTGTTGATAGACCGGTTTTTCTGGTGTCGGTGAGCCAGCCAGGTCGGTCAGCAAAATTTTCACTTTTTCTGTGCATTTTCAAAGTCTCCATTGTATCACGCCCTTTCAGGTTTCAGACAACAGCCATCAGCCAACAACCCTACTCACACCATTCATAATACGACTATACATACATTCGTTTGCAACTGAGTATTGGGAGTGTACACTGTCTGTTGTTTCCTAAGCTAGCTAGCTTGTAATAGTCTTTACTTCTGCATTATGAGACTGCAGCATTTACGTATGTCTACCGTAGTTAAGATCTTCATTCATAATCTTACCAGTGCCAACTGTCAAGCATGAAGTTTCAAATTTCCTCTCAGCTAATTGCAACCAAAGGTTAAGGTGATAATTCAAACCCATTGACACATTGACTTAAGGTACATCTTAATTATGTATTAACGGAAGGAAATGTAGGAAAACAAAGTTGAGCGACAGGTTGATTTGGCGATAAATTTGAAATTGGCAAATTGCAGTTGGTATTGCTAAATTGCAGCTGACTAGCTATTAATAGAGACAGTTGTTGCTGTAATCTAATATCTGCATTTCTCTCCCCAGAAAGCTTTCACTTAACCCCCTTCCAGATGATTACGTAATCGGGGAGGGTTGGTTAGCTCTCTCCTTAATTTACGACACTACTTCCTGTCTGTTTCAATAAAATTTCCACTTTGACATACCAAATTGTAGCTTTCACTTCAAATCCTGGCAGCTTTAGTACGTATATATAAATGGATTATATTGTTAGCTTTGTTAGATTTTTGCTACTTGTAAACAAATTAGAATGGGCATCTTAAATTCGTAGCTGTTTACAAATTATTTCACGTTAATTAAGCAGCTTTTAGCTATTTCTTGAATAGGTATTTGTAAAATTTTTCCCAAAATTCCGAAATGTCTGAATTTGGTTAAAATAATTTTCTGACCTCTTTTTTGTTTTTATTGATTGCGTTAAAAAAGATTTGAGGTGAAACTTTTATTTTGTAAGATTAAAAACTTCGCTAGTTTTTGCCTGTGTTTGACTCCAAAACTTTTCGTTGTCATGTAATAGCCGAAGGCTAATTTCACAAAAGAAAGCCGAAAAGCTGTCTTTATCGGGAACAGTAAATTATTGTCTGCAATTCCAGCGCCTTTTTCAGTTGCATTTTAAAATTGTCTTTAAAGTTTTAATTTAGTCATTTGAAGGGAAACTTTCCCACACAATAGAAGACAAAGTGTCTAATTTTTGGAGTCGGGAGTAGTCCTATTACATAATTCAATTTACAGTATCGTATCCTATGTACTGTCATAATTGTCGGAGAAGGTTGAAGCAACTTTTGGGTCATTGGTTGGAAATAGAATTCCTGGGGATTTTATTGAAAATCGTCTCAAATAATGATTTATACTAAACCAGTTAAATTTAAAATTTTCAATTGTAATTTCGCTCAGTATATGGCGGACCGTTAAGCCTATTACAATTTATTTTCTGTACAAAAGAGTGAAACTGTTTTGATCTGCGAGTATAATAGTCGAAATTCGACCTTCAGTTTAAGGAGTATCGTAAGAAAAGAAGAAATGATGTCTTAAATGTTCGTAGTTATTATGAAGGAATCAAAGAATTGTGGATTTTCATCCTCAAAAGGAGGACACAATCTTATGTTGTTGGAGACAGAATTCTGTGTACCTCCGCTTCTGAAACGAAGCTAATTTTGGTCCTCAAAATGTCCGCAGGACTTCTTTCAGATGCCGACGCGGGAAGTCGTTTACGTAAACGGGTGAGCCTATGATAGACTGACTCTTAAAATAGGTATGTAGCGTTCCACGTATACCTAAGCCTTATCAGTAGCTACTAGCAAACAATATCTTACAAATGGTTCGTACAGTATAGCCAGCCTTACGTAATGTATAATCTATTGTAATCATCGTCTAACATTAGTTCGTTCTATTTGTCTTATAGCTTTAATCATCTCATACTCTTAATCCAGCCAAGGTTGAACTTTTGTAATGACAGCCAAGTCCTTTTGGAAGCTTAAGCTTGGGATTTCCTTCATAGACAGTTTTCATAAATACAAAATTTCATTTTGATAATATCTGACTTATTTATAGATCGTGTCTTTAAACATTATAGTGACCAATTGACTACATGCCGCCACACCACAGCTAAAGGAATAATCGCTTGTGCCAAAGCATTTGGTGTGACACAAGTGACAGCGCCTTTTTAGGTCCTTCCAGTAATTTTATGAAAACTACAAACTAGGAAATATTGGAGAAAATGTTATTTCCAATTTATAGGATGACATTCGATAAATTAAAAAAAATGCTGTGACGTAGGTTTTGTTCCAAAGCTGGTTTCTGTCACTGATTCCCGAACTACACTGAGCTGAATGTATTCTTGTATGCTTAACAAATCTTAGTCAAAATAGGAACTTAAGTTTTCCAGAAACCTCGATTCAATTGTGTGATAAACAAACTAATAGGTAGCTACAATAACAAACAACAACACCAACAACAACAGCTTTCAAACAGTTTGTAATAGGCACTGACTTTTCAGGAGTATACTGTAAACTTACAAAATCCTCAAAGTTTGTTAGCAGTATTTGCGTTCAACATATTTCTATCATTGTAACTTTTGATTGACAGCTTAGCAAAAAACGGCTGACCGTCTGTAAATGTGTAGGTTTATTGCTCTCAACAATGACTCGGTTTTGTAACTGACCTGCAGAATTTGGCATTTTTTGTTAAAAAATACAGAAATCACCGAAAATGTTTGAACTAATTGTCCGTAGTGGCAGACTGTCTGAGGTTTTCCTTATTGGGAGATGAATATTCAAAAACAGCTGTCATTGTAAAAAACGGACTAAATGATTCACACTTGAGCTGGTTTAGTCTGTCACAAAAATGTGGCATACTGTCTCAAAAAACAAATCTAAAGAAACAACTATCTGAGTTGAATACATTCCGGATTTTTATATTAAGAAAGAAAGGAAAGGGTGTGTTTCAAAACCGAAATGAAGTGAACCTTTCAAAAGAATTTAATACAATAGAATTGGTAAATTTTGAGGAGCTTGAGCTTTTAAAATGGGTCATCTATAGCATTACCACCACTAGCAAAGGTTTATGTTAAATTTATGTTAGTTTATGCAAAAAGTGTTTGAAAAATGCAATCAATAGCCGGAGCGGGGGATCGAACCACAAACCACGCGATCTCTAGATATGAATACCCCATTAGGCTACAAAACCGAAGATTACACGAGATTTTCGCGTTCTTGCTAGAGACCTGCACGGGCCGAATTTTTGCGGCCCGGCCCGGCCCGTGAAGAATTTTTCTCGGCCCGCCCGGCCCGGCCCGGGAAAAGTTTCGGGCGGCTCGGCCCGGCCCGTCAAATCTTTCATTTTTAATTTTTCGGGCCGGGCCTCGGGCTGTAATGCAGGCCTCTAGTTCTTGCTGTCACTGTCAACGCAGTCCTCCTCAATTAGGTTATGCTTTAACGATAGGATGAGTGGTAGGTGGTAGGGTATATTTGCATGTGCAGCGTAAAAAAACCTTGCAAGCTTTAAATTCCGAAGACAGGTTATGTCCATCCCGACCCTAAAACCTTGGCCCTTATGGCGAACCAGGTTGAACGAGCTGATAGGATCAATGGTTAACCAGCTCTTTTTCGACACATGATTAAAAGAGTTAAACAGCCTTGTTGACTCGCTTTTTGTGTTTTTGATGCTGTTCCAATAGCACCCACGCAAAATACCATTGCAAAGGAAACAAAAAGTTTAAGAGAAGGTTCTTTGTAGGACACTTTTCTTATTGTTCGATTACTAAAATCATGAAAGTAGTGCTAGAACGAAGTTTCCACCACGACCACATTATCCACTGGTATATGTACACTTTTATATTCGTAGAAGTTTTCATGCTTGGATATTTTGTTAAGACTAATCTCACTTTGCTTCAACTTTAGTAATTTCATCAACGGAATAATTTTTAAACTTTTTCAGAAAAAGCCGAAGAAATCAACTCCTATTTAAGTGATCTTAAAGACAGAGGGTGATTAAGTAAGACCCCTGTGACTTTGCGTCACTTGTCAAAGATTTCACAGATTCACTCACAGCAGGGCTTTACAGTAGGAAATCACCTATAGGTGTGGATGTCTAAATCAGAAAATAAGTTTAGGATAAATCAAAACAAATTTTGTTGAATTAAGTTGGACAATTATGAATCATTGGAGTAAGTTGGAACGACATGAGTTCAAAAAACGTGCTACAGTCAAATAAATTAGAACCGTCTTTAGTCAAAACTACAGTAACCACTCCGTTTTGACATTGCATTCAAAAACGGCAGATATATATTTCTTTGAAAGGTGTCATTTTTATGTTTTAAAATTAAAAAATTGCCTCCAGCCAGCGAGAAACTACTAAAAAGATTGGCATTTAACCTAAAAACTTAATTTACAAACAATCTCATTATTACTCTAAAACTAAAGGGGGCTTGTGCTAAAATTAACTGAACGATTTTATCTTTTAAAAACATTAAAACAATTCTAAAATGCAATTATTCTGTAGTCTACGACGTTATGACAGAAGCAATGTTTTAAATTTCACAATTTTATTTTTCAAATTTATTAACATTAAATTCCTTTCCAACTTTTCCGCAAGTAGAGTATATCACACTAAAGTTTTACAGGCGACGGTGGACAGTTTTTGATGATTAAAATTTTGATGAGAAAAAAGGGTGTATTGTCTCTGGAGACTTTGGGACGCCGTTAACCAGGAGGCCTCCCACCGCGCTGCAGCATTACTGAAACAGGTTTCGTCTTTCACACTGCGATGCACTGAAAACCCATTCGACGTGTGTAGTACATGTGTGTTGCGAAGATTTTAGCACTTGATAAGTCTTCTTATCACAGGAGTATATCAACAAGTGTGTGGCAAGTTTATATAATCAGTACTCCTTATCAAGATGGCTAGCAACACCTCACGCACAGCCAGTAAAACGAATTAATTGGATTTCAAATTAAATAGGATTCAATTCTGTAGAAATCGTGATTTGCAATTTGAAGAGAAAAGTTGAAAAACGAAAAAGACTGTAAACCGGTATCGTGCTGTTTCAGTAAACCATTCTCAATACCAAAAATACACTGCCAATTTAGTAGTCTTTAAATGTGTGTTTTAAAGGTAATCGATATTAATAAAGTAATTAATATGTAAAGCAGAGTAATGTAACTGTGCAACCAAAACCAATAGCTGTATTAGCTTTGCAAGTTGCAACTACTTAGATGTATGTTTAGTTTGCACATTCGATTCATATCCTTGTAGTAGGTACGTGTTAAATTAATTATGCCAACATGAGCATTTTGTTAATCTGTGGACATTTTAGTGGATTTCAGTGCTATCAGTTGCTATCATGTAAGCTAAAGCGTAGGGGCTTAAGCCTTTAACGTTATTATCAGTGTGGCAGTCGTGCAGGGATGTTATTAGGACTTCAGGGACAGGTTCTATCTATCCACATTTCTATAGCTCCATTTCTAATTACGCTTCGTTTCCCCCGCTGAACCCCTGCGGAGCCCCTGGATAGAAGTTTATTTTGCTTTAATTCCAAAAGGCTAACTTTGCTCTCTGGAATTTTACGGTTCTGCAAAATCCAGTTAATAGAAACGTCAAGACAGCCCCTTCTCTGTAATTATGGTCTCACTTCCGCTCTTATCATATCACTCTGTAGACTGTAATCCCTTACTTACGGTAAAACTTAAAAGAAGTATTTCGATTTGATAGGTAGGTAGGTAATGAGTTCTGAAATAGCTTTCTTGTTGGATTTATCAGAGCTTCTGCAACAACTGAGTATACCTATGTCTGTCCTCTCATCTTGAGTGTGAGTTAAACATTACCTCAAAATCGACTCAATAGCAAACAAATCGGTGACCTGAAATTGTAATCTACATTACAATTTCTAAATACCAAACAAACAAACATTAATTTAGTACCTGAATAAATGATTGTTTACTGTGGATTTTGGTACCACGGACCGCTACCTTACGTATTTCTTAATCTTAGAAATTTCTAGGTAGTAGGCATATAGAACCAGTCAAGCTAGACGTGGATATTTAAGTTTTATACAGCACAGTAGTGCACTTTATGGGACTGCATTTTTATTGCTAGCAGACTAGAATACTACGACTATGGAGATTATTACGTATGCTTAGTAGATTACGGTATCTGGATAACATCTAAATGGGCAAAATTGATTCTCTCCCGTCATAATATTAATAGGATGATTTGGGGAAGAAGAAATAGGTTATTATCTGATAATTATAGCCTTCCAGTGAACAAGGTTTACACCCTAAAATTCACAATAGTAATTAACGACTTGACAACCACATAAATGGTCTCTTATCTAACACTTCGCTTTGTCACTATTTTACACTTTAACCCTTCACCTTTCTACCAGAAAGACTAAAGGCTCAGATTTGGTTTAAACAATTGCCATACGACGTTAGCATTTAAACTTAGTTAAATAAATTTACAAGCAATAGCTAAACTATTAGGCAGATATGAAAGTGATAGAAACGTATTTAAATTTTATTCTATGCAAAATTTTAATAATTTTGCTGATTAGGGTGCCCCCTAGTCAGGATTTTGTCTTTGCGAGTAGACAGTGAGGCCGCCATTTGGATAATTGGCTGGAATTTTGTCGGCAGCCAAATAGGAGGGACAGGGTGGCGCCAGTGATGACTTTGGCAGTAAATTAGTTGTCTTGAACGACTGTTTTTGGACTGTATTGTTATGACAGTCCTTTAGGAGAGAGATCTGACGAAATATTGGATCATCAGAGGTTGACCTCAGGGTCCTGGGAGAAAACTGGGGGGAAAGTGAACTCCTAAGTCTAGGTTCAAAAAGAGATCCAAACCTTTACAACAATTCTCTTACCTAAGTAGATGGTTTTTACGAAGGAAGGGAAAACATTGAAATCCGAATTTGTGTCAGTGTTAATTTCGCGTGCTGCATGATCAGATGTAGCTGATATAAACTTAGTGGGAGCAAATAAAAATCATATAATTGAATTATGTAGGCATAAGTTTAAAGTCAACCAATCCTGAGATATTTTAAAGCTCGCGAAAAGATTCTAGGTCCGAGGATGAGCACGGGCCGGATTTTTTCGGCCCGGCCCGGCCCGCTCCAAAATGTTGCTCGGCCCGGCCCGCTGGCAATATTTTTCGGCCCGACCCGGCCTGGCCCGTTCCAAAACTCGGCCCGGCCCGGCCCGCCGAAAAAAATTCCAAAATTTTACTAACAATATTATTTCAAAGGCTTCAAAGCAAGATGGGGAGGGTAAATTATGCTACGAAATGTTAAATTTTGCCTTAAAATAACTAGAATCAGTAAATATGTAGCTAATTTTAGTGATTTTACAACAGTTTCTAGAGTTGATCCGGCCCGCAGTTAAAAAATTACTCGGCCCGGCCCGGCCCGGCCCGCTAAACAATTGAGGTCGGCCCGGCCGACGGGCCGAAATGCTCATCTCTAGTTTAGGTTATGAATATGTACGTGGGCCTTGTTTTATTTGTCTCCCCCTCCCACTACCGGTCAAGATTTTTAAACCAGACTAATCGAGTAAAACGTTAAGATGTATGGTAGGTATGTCTTAAGCTTAAATGAAGTTTTAGTTTCACAAAATTTCAGATTTTGTAGAAAAGCATTTGT